>JAVTVY010032330.1:0-15274 GCA_036873755.1 Hanleya hanleyi
AAGCAAAAGTTTCAAGCGCTGCGTATAACGTGTGATGGACCAGCTAGTTATCGTTGTGAGATTTTTTCGCACAGAGCGCACAGTATACAAAAAAATTAGTTTTTTTATTTCTCGAATCTGATAAAAGTGCCTCTAGCACTCTACCTATCCATGTGTAAGGATGACACCCCCACCCCTACGAATTCCTCAATGTATGTGTTAACAAAAGGACAAAAAAAATTCTATATCCTTGCTTGAGATTCGATGTCGACATAGGACTTGGGATGATGGACTAGTTTTGACTGTCATTGTCCTCAAATGATCTGTGAAAATTTTTCAGACACTACTTTCACGAACAAGCTTTTGTACCGGTATCGAACAAATTCATTGTGCAAAAACTGCCATATTAAATCTCCAGGTGACTTATTCTTTGTCTCAAAGTTTGTTATTAAATCATATCTTACCTTTATCACCGGTGTTGGTACCTGCTCACAAATATTCCGGTAACAGAATGCAGCCGAAACGCCCTTATAAAAAAAAAGCCAACACAATGGAAATTTTCGGAAAGTACGGAGTCCAAAAATAGCCACTGACATTAGGGAAAACTATGGTGTTCTATTTGTGCCAAGTTTCCGTCGCCTTTTCAAAACGCGACGTCGCCTTTGGAAACGCGACGTCGCCTTTTGAAACGCGACGTCGCGTTTCTTTCCTATGTTTTTGCATTGTAAAACTCGACACAACGGAACTCGACGTCGCGTTTTCAAAAGGCGACGTCGTGTTCCACCCACGTCTTGTTTGGCAATGTTAAAAGATAGGAAAGAAACGCGACGTCGTGTTTTTTAAAAGGCGACGTCGCGTTTTCAAAAGGCGACGTCGCGTTTCAAAACGCGTCGCCTTTTGAAACGCGACGTCGCCTTTCGAAACGCGACGTCGCCTTTCGAAACGCGACGTCGCCTTTTGAAACGCGACGTCGTGTTTCAAAAGGCGACGTGTTTCAAAAGGCGACGTCGCGTTTCGAAAGGCGACGTCGTGTTTCGAAAGGCGACGTCGCGTTTCAAAAGGCGACATCGCGTTTCGAAAGGCGACGTCGCGTTTCAAAAGGCGACGCGTTTTGAAACGCGACGTCGTCTTTTGAAAACGCGACGTCGCCTTTTAAAAAACACGACGTCGCGTTTTAAAACGCGACGTCGCGTTTCTTTCCTATCTTTTAGCATTGCCAAACAAGACGTGGGTGAAACACGACGTCGCCTTTTGAAAACGCGACGTCGAGTTCCGTTGTGTCGAGTTTTACAATGCAAAAACATAGGAAAGAAACGCGACGTCGCGTTTTAAAAGGCGACGTCGCGTTTTAAAAGGCGACGTCGTGTTTTCCAAAAGGCGACGTCGTGTTTTAAAAACGCGACGTCGCGTTTCGAAACACGACGTCGCGTTTCAAAAGGCGACGTCGCGTTTTTAAAAGGCGACGGAAACTTGGCACAAATAGAACACCATAGGAAACCCACACAGTGAATATCTGTTCTTATCCCGCCATTGATTGCAACGCTCTAATAACCGACGTTCATGCATATAAGTTTTAACCACACAAACCATCAGCGTTCTACTTGATCGATAGTTTATGTAGTTGTTTGCCAGTTTGAATAAGCTTGCCCTATATCCTAGCAAGAAGTCAGATATTACTGTGGCCTACATTTCAGTACGGTAATTTACAGACCAATTCAGATTAGGGAGCATATATTGTCTGGATATTTTTTCATATAATCCAAATCTCTGGGGACCACCGTTTCTTTCACAACGGTGTAGAAGGAAAGACTCCAGTAGGGAAAAAGGTCCGGCTCCTATCTAATAGTGAGTGAGTGAGTGAATAAGGTTTAACGTCGTTTTCAACATTTTGTTCAGCTATATCACGACGGGGAAGTGAGGGGAGGGGGAGGGTGAGGGGCGGGGGTACCTCTTTGTAACGGAACAGATCTAATGCTGCCATTTTATAGTGCTGCCCCAATGAAATATCATGTCGTAGGCAGACATGACACCCCACTCAGTCACATTATACTATGACCCGGCATGACCCGGCCTGGAATCGAACGCAGTACCTACCGCTTACGAGGCCGACGCTCTAACCATTAGGTCACCTATCTAATAACATAGGTAAGACGGTTTTACATGACTGAATTGAATGACAATTATTTTACTCAATCCAATAGGTATAATACAAGCTTAAATATACAGCTATATACATAGAACGCCAATTATCGAAAGTGTACTGGGCGTATATGATTTACTTGTCCTGTACTATAGACTTAGGCTGTAGTCTCAGTATTTAGTACAGGTACATGGGGGGAGGAGGGCGGGGAGGGGGGGGGGTGGAGGCGTTGACTAGGCCAAAACTGTCTCCGATAATGGAATATTAGATATACCATCCATTCCATGATCAAATTGTATCTTGGAGAAATTCGTTTGTGTCATTGTGAGAAGACATTGGTTATTAATTATTGATTTCTTACCCGAACAACATATTCAGCACAGTAATTTTATCTGTGGCTCAGCAAATGTTAAGTGATATTAATGTTAATATCCTACCCAAACAAGAGAAAAATTATATGAATGTAGATATGATATGAAATATCACATAGATGCAGTAGGCTCTAAAAAAAGCTCAAGAAACTTAAACTACGATTTAAATATTTATAGTCTGCTAGATTGCTAAATTGAACACGGTTGATCTTATTGACATGTGGACTTTTTCGTTGTTGATTTAAACCATTTATTTATCAACCAATCAACCTTTGTTTACTACATGTATTTACATTAATCGCATAGTCGAGTTTCCCAAAATTCTGGCTCAGCAAATAAAAACTGTGACAAGGGGCAGATAGAGTACGAATATTTTTAACAATTTGTACGCCGCACAAACATGTCTACAATATATGTTCATGTTGATATGAAATCTGATCTAAATTATTAATTTCTTACGCAGAAAATATTAATATTGGGTTACATACTCAGTGCTTAGTGTAGTATCGATCAAGTTCTTGAATTGGTCAGATATAACCTCTGTATATCTGTTTGAAGATTGATCTTGTATTTAAGCATGCTGTTTTGCCACTACATCCTCTTGCGAGAAATGGAAGGGCGAAGGGCCCCTTTTCTGTGGCTAATTGTACACAGTAATTTATCTGGCAATAATGAAGTCAAAAAAGCTTCACCGTGTGAATTTCCTTTTCTGTCATTGCATATTAACTGCATACTTTGTACTGAACCTTGAAATCCTATTTAAATACATGTCATTCCCCAGATTCTTTCATTCATGTAAACAAAACGGTGGAAATGTCACAAATTTCGATGTGCTTTTGTTTCAGGTAGTGCTTCAATATCAGATATGGGGTTCTCCAAACCTTTTTTCAAGCCAAAGGTATTATATGGATACTACTTAAAGGGGGCCGCGTCATTTTTCTTCAGCAATTTGACCTATTTAAAGGATCCGTGAAAAGATGAGAAAAAGTGTGCATTAAAATAATCCAATCGATGAGATAACTTGTGTTTAGTTTGCGTCGAGTGGCTCTAGGGCGCCATCATATATGTACACTGTTGTTCTTGTTCTTGTTCCTTGCGACACAACAGACATGATGCCACAACGCTAACGTTAATGCTACTCAACTCGGACGTAAATTTGCCTCAACTCTGGCGTAATTTTACCTCAAACCTGACCTATATAATGGCGGCACTCTATAGTTGGTTAGTAGGATATAAAAACACTATTTCCTACAAATAAGGGACTGTTCCCATAGAATACGGCAATTCACAAACAAAATATTGGTCCTAAGTAGCTCATACTGTTGTCGACACTGCAGCCGAAATCGCGATAATGAATGAAGAGATATTTGCTAAGATATCATATTTATCTTATAGACAGCTCTCTATAAAATGTGGCCACATTTCCCTTTAGAGAGTGTGACTCCATTTCAGTGGAACCAATTTCCATGAAAAGTAATATAACAGTATCGTGTGAAACATAACAGAAAGAGACCATAAAAAACTACTGATTATCGGGATTTGAATTATAGAACAGTTGAGAATGCCTATCCTTTTCGAAGAATGTCTAAACTGTTAGTGGATCCGAATTTTCCTGTGCTTTGGACTTATCGGCAGGGTAATGGTATATAGCCGTCAGCCTCAAAAACCGCCACGAAACAGCCTTTCTAATGAAATTTGGATTGTTCGATCACGTTATAAAGACGTTTGGGTCCTGCAATGCTCCATCTACGTTTCAGCGCTCGAGAATTACTTGCGTTAACGTGGCGGGATGTCTTAGTCTACATAGCCGATACCGCAGTTTTGGGTAAACGATTCTGAATTATTATCATGAACATTATAATAGTGTTCCAGCGTCTCAAAGACCATAACATTAAAGTTAAACACATAAAATGTGCCTTGTTTCGACGTGAAACCAATTGCTGGTGTCACTGAATAGAAAATCTCGTTAGTAAACAAATGGCCTGTTCCAACGTGACGTAGGGAGCTAGAATCCTTCTTAGGATTCGTAAACTATCACGGCGATTGCGTGTCTCATTTCGCTGAAATAGCTCGTCCGCCTCATTCACTCATTGGCCCAAAACCTAAATTCGAGTTTGAACAGCATCACCAGAAAGCATTTTTTTTTTGACAGAAGTCACTGTGCTGGTTTTTCCAACCCCTACCAATACGCTTATCTTGAGTAGGACTATTCGGGTTTCGCCAATGGCGATGAATTGTCTCACTTACAAGGTGATATCGAGCACACCTTCGCATATTCTAGTTATGTTCTGACACCGGCCCAAAGCTGTACTTTACAACACGAAAAAGGACTGTTGGCAGTTGTGACCTTTGCAAGGCTGCTGCATCAGTATCTCCTACATGCCTTTAGCATCATGTTCTTCCGTAAGACATTTTGAGTTTTTCAATATCCACCTACATTCAACACCAGAGTTTTTAGAAATAGTGGCGATACCTTTCCCAAAATGATTTTACCTCCTGAAGAGCTCTCGTCAACAGGATTGAAAGAAGCTTGGTGGTGCAGCTTCTAGATCCAGCTATGAATCTAGCTTTGTATGGTGATTTATGCATTTTGGGAGTCCAGTATACTTTTGGTAAGTCTCACTTGATGCTGAGACAGGGATTGCGGTTTTACATATGGGAAACAATTCCACAAAAGGTTCCACAGAGTGTTATACCTTATATTCTTAGATTAGTGCATGATATGAAGATTGCAGGTCATTTACCCCAAATACCCCCGATTTGGTTTAGGAGTTTGTCATACAGACAATCCTATGGAGCGAATTCATCTTGAGATGTTAGGTCCCTTCGTAGTTAGGTCTAATGGTAACACATATATACTAATGTTGATTGACCAGTTCACCAAATGGATAGAGTACACGTCCTTGGCTCTCATGATTGAGTTAGTAGCTCAAATCTTTATTGAGAACTTTGTGTGCCGATTCGATGTACCACTCTAGGACAAAACTGCTTACCGAAAATCTGCCGTCTTTTTGAAATTAAACTGGAACTACCCCCATATCGCCCTTGTCCTAACAGACAAGTGGAGCGATACAACATCATCAGTTTGCAGATTGTTCGCTGCTATATTCAAAAGAAACAATCACAATCGGACGAACACATTCATCTTGTTGGCGTGACTATTCGGTCCATGATAAACAGAGTTTCTCTACAAATATGATTATATTGCGGCGGGGAATTTGTTTTCATGCAGAAATCTTGAATAATGTAACACAGAAATATAGCAAACCTATGAGCCATGCCGATAGTCTGGCAGATACATGTATGACCCGTCCATTCGGCAGACATCATTCAAAGTAGGAGATTTAGTCTACAGAAGAGACCTTTCTGCCAAAGCAAAAAACAAAGTGGAAAGTTGCATACCAACTACATAGGTCCCTACAATTGTAACTTTTACATTGAGGTCAAAAGTATCAGCCGCTATCGAGTTGATAGTCGGAAACGAAGTTATGTTTTGCACCATGACCTGATAAGGTTGTGTGAGGACAGATTTATCCCGATGTGGATTTGTAGACGGAGACCTGGTCTGCTAATGTTGGAAGTGACTATTCGGTACTCATACGACCTGGACGAAATCCTGAACAGCCTGCAAAACGACCCAGAGGAAGTCCACGGGGACGGTGCCTATTTCATGTTACTGATCCAGATAACGAAATAATAACGTCTGAGTCAAACAGAGCCAGGAGTGAGTGAGTGAGTGAATACGGTTTAACGTCGCTTCCTGCATGTTTAGCTATATCACGACGGGGAGGGGAGGGGGGTACCTACTTCTAACAGAGCATATATAATGCTGTCATTTTATAGTGCTGTCCCACTGAAATATTATGTCATAGGTAGACATGACACCCCACTCAGTCATATTATAGTGACATCGAGCGAACCAGCCCTTGTTCTATCCTCTTAATGCTGAGCGTAAGCGAGGAAGCAACAAGTTCCATTTTTCAAGTCTTTGGTATGACCCGGCATGGGATTGAATCCAGTACCTACCGCTTACGAGGCAGACGCTCGAACCATTACAGAACCAGGAGAGGTCGAATAGCACGACCGCCAGCCTATACAACAGGAAGTGAGTGGGTGATTAGGATCACAACGGTGCCTACATGTGCCAGAAGACGAGAATGTCCTCAGTTCATATTATCCTCGACACTGATTATCCCAACCAGTAGAGCACCCGGTCTACAAGAGGAATTAGCTATAGGAATTAGCTAAATGGAAATTGTAAGTGTAGTTGACAGCGTACATATGATTAGATTTATAGACGGATTTAAACATCCGTCGTAGTTTAGTTGACTGACGAGTTAGCATTGCGAATAATGATAATGGTCGCAAATTGATAGTCCTCCAAGCGCCTCCACTCAAAGTTTCTCAAATTTGGCGATACATATCGCATGCTGATAGCAAAATACGAAACTAGCGTGCAAGATCTACGGCGTTACGTTTCGTATCTTGTGTCTAATTCCGCTTAACCCGGGGCTAGGGGCCGTATGAATCCATGTACTTCAAGATCCTCATGGTGCTCATATGAACAGTCACAATCAAAGCGTGACTGAGATACACCATTCTCTAGATAACGACTTTAGAACGATTATTATGGATTAAGAATACTGATCAGCGATACGGATTTTATATTTTTTGGAACATCATGATGTCTTGTCGGCATCATTGAAAACTGTTGACCGTTTCTCTCTTGCAGGAAACTAGCCTATGTTTATGTATACTATGATTGTCTTGTTGAATTTGGTGCTAATACTGTTATATGGATATGGAATAGGTCTTTGGATTATGCATGCGGATATTCTTTAATGGACGACGGCTGAATTATGAATGACGGACTAGACGCTTGTATATGTATCTTATGGAAGAAGGACTTCGATTTTGCCGATGTGCCTGAATGGTGTAGCACACGGGATATCATTTACCTTTAACCGCTCTGACCCCGGTAACCGCATTCATTAACCTCAAGAAGGCCTCGGATGTAACTCTTCCGTTGACCTGCGACTTGTATTCTCTTCCAGAGAAAATGGTAGCCGTAGTAGATGGAAAAGTAGATATGGAGGTAGGGTAGGGAGGTGAGGAAATATTGGAGGAGGAAGTTATGGATTAGGGTGAATTTGTAGTACTAAAGCAGTGATCATGCGAGTCACAAGGTCTGCCCCAGACACATTATGGAACATCAATAATTTCTCTGTGGCAAGTTTGTTCGTAACAAAATGAGGAAGTATGGTGAAAATATGCGTTTATCCTGGTTTCTCTCCCCCGACCATTGTTGTTGAATATTTGAGGAGAGTCAGGTTGCCCTGTGCTTTCTAAAGAGTAATCACCTGCAAAGAGGAGATCGTTTAGCGTATGCTGGTTTCACTGTGGCCAACCTCAATTGCTGGGTTCGGAGGGTCCTCAGCATCTTCGAATTTTTTATGCACATCTTGGATGTACCGGTATTCGAGGATCATCTGCACACAGAGCTGAAGAAGAGAATCTATTCTACGAATTCGGTCCTCCAGCTTTCGGGAACACAGCAAGCCCTGCTCTGTGTGAAGACAGAGGTCATGACGCTTAAGGTGAAACTAGAATTTGGACGACAATTCTCGCCGAAACAGCGCCGCAATCTTTGGGCCGGGAAGACGGCCGTAGCTCGGAAAGAAAAGCCGCATCTGAATACCAGGGCTAACTGACACCTTATTCGCTCACACTCATCTGAACAAAACACGGCGCATCTTCAACCTCAAATCTGTATCCGCCCTGTAGTGAAAAACGAATAGCAGCGATGTCCCGGAATTCGACTCCAGTGTAAGATTAATAAGTTGGTGTATTTAAAGTACTGCTCCGACATGGAGGACATGCGAAGAGAAAATCGGATGTATTTCATCATCAGATTGCAACCCAATGTGCCAGACTATCAGTAACAATGGAAATGCTTGAGCACACCCATCAAATATTACAACGCCACAAATGCTTTGGTTTTGGAGAGATAGGCAAAGATCTATCCTCTCACCACCCACACGAAGTAACTTTTCCAGAGAATTGTATACTTGCATTCCATTCCTTATTGACTTTATCTTATTCTGTAGTCCTTCAATTGTGAACAGTGAGTAGAAGGTAAAAGGACAGTTCTGGAGCAGGGAAGCCGGGGAAGTCGATGACGTCATAAGTAGGTCGAGGTGACGTCATAATAGGTGGAGGTCGTGCGTTGTCCATCGTGTATTTATGGAGCAGTGTCTATAGCCCGAGGTTTTTTTACGATGTTCAAGCTTATTTACAGAGTCATACCTATAGCCTGGAGGTGCGGTGTCCATCGTCTATTTATAGAGCTATACCTATAGCCTGGAGGTGCGGTGTTGTAGGTCTGTTCACCGGTCCATGACTACAGCCCGAGATGTTTGCGGTGTTCTACGTCTGTTCATTGGACCGTGTCTATTACAACACATATAAGGGAAGTGGAAAGAGGTGCCGACATACTGCCAAAGCCACATGACTTCACAGTATAGTCTTCCGGTTAACCTATTCTAAAGCACATACCAAGAATCTAACGATTCCTGATATGTGTTGTATCTCAGGTACGCTTTTATTGTACCTGTTCATGTGGCAACTTGGATGATATGACCACACGGCCCCTAGCATCGGCATAAGCGGTATTAGATACAAATCTAGAGAGCTATGATGGAAATGCTCTGACGGCTCGTATATTGGTAACTGGTGAGCTGTTTCGCTGTGACAATTCGTATACTGGGGATTGGTGAGCTGTATCGTCGCCAAATGACAATGACGGCATTTAACACAAAAGACTAATCTGTAAGGCCCGATGTCGACCCAGCATCAACTTCCCACAAATGCCAACATATATCAAAGACCAACAGGTCTGTACAGGGGGCGGGCCTCGGGGACGAAACGTCCACCAGCAGAATCTCGCCATATACAGGAAAAATTACAACACATATAAGGAAAGTGGAAAGAGGTGCCGACATACTGGCAGAGCCACATGACTTTACAGTATAGTCTTCCGGTTAACCTATTCTAAAGCACATACCAAGAATCTAACGATTCCTGATATGGGTTGTATCTCAGGTACGCTTTTATTGTACCCACCCACTGTGGAGTTCTAGGTCGGGATATAACGACGAAAGTGGTGGTGTTTGACTCTGTTATATATACTTCGTCACGTACCACTGGTTCAATTAGACTTACTGAGCTGAGACGGCTATTTTTCCCCAAAAAATGATTAAAATATACTTGTTAAATAGGTAGAATCTGTAATTATACGCGTAAAGCCTGGAAGTTTCGTTTCTGACCAAAACAAAATTTCAATTTTTCCCCCAAATTCATTAAACTCTCCATATCTCTGGAACGGGTAAGGGCGACTGAGACGAAACTTACGTCGTTGGATACACAAGAGAAAGACGCATCGGTGGATCGCATGATCATGTCATAGTGACGTCACAAGATAAATTAGACGGATATTGGAAAAGTCTCTATATTTCTAGAACGGTAGGGGTCCTTGGGCCCAAACTTACACTTTTGGATAGCCCCGGACTGCGCGCATGCCATGATAACGATGATTTTATCATAGTGACGTCCTCGTATAAATGAAACGGATTTTGTCAAAGTCTCTGTATCCCCGAAAATGGAGGTTTAGAATCCCGCACCATCGGTTAGAGAAAAGAGAGTTTGAAATGCTAACAGGGACTCGAACCCACAATCAGGTTATTAGCGAATGTCAACGCTGTGTACAAGATATATTACCAGTGATCTACGTGTAATTCATTAAATTAATGTACCGTTTACTGTATGTATGTACATAGCCCGAGGTATCTGATAGTCGTTAACAAATAGCGTAGACCCTGCAGCAGCCAACAGTCAATACACAGGAGTAAACAATCTAGCAGTCCGTAGTTACAGGCAAAGGTAAAATCCAGATAGTAACACAGTATACCAGACCCACATAAAAAGCCAGTTTGAATTCCCTCCTGAATGACTCACTAAATACGCTATTTATACTCTATGAGGCATTCCAGATCATTCTACCCAATCAAGAAGCTTCTAGAATGCACAGCGTTACCGCATCATCTGACCTAGATACAATTTACAACAACTTGTCGGCATCATTGAAAACTGTTGACCGCTTCTCCCTTGCAAGAAACTAGCCTATGTTTATGTATACTATGATTGTCTTTTTTGAATTTGGTGCTAATACTGTTATATGGATATGGAATAGGTCTTTGGATTATGGACGCGGATATTCTTTAATGGACGACGGCTGAATTATGAATGATGGACTAGACGCTTGTATTCCAGAAAGCTCCAAGTGGCTGACCCAAATAATAATACGTAAACAAGCTTGCGTCAGCTCTATATTCTAGAAACATCCACAATGTCTAATAACAGACTACAATACCATGACACTCCCACTCTTAAAAAAAGTTTCAAATTTGGAACTTTCTTGACAATTCAAAAAACATTATTAAAAAAAATCTATATTACAACAGGAAAGATGTTGACAAACATATGTACATTATATGCGAGACAAACAATCAGCAATCAAATTGTCCTTGCCCTTAATATGTCTGATTTCAATATTGTATTCTTGTAACATCATCTCAACAATCTTTTTTTTTGTACCGGAACAGATCCTCCGAAGCGACGAATGCCGACATGTCCCCCGCACGATCCCTCAGTGGAACTTGCCAAAATCCTCCCAGAAGATCAAACTTTGACACAAACTTGGCACTTCCCACTTTATCAATGCAATCGTCAATGCGTGGAATAGGAAATGTGTCTGTTTTGGTCAACGTGTTCACCTTTCTGTAGTCAGTACACATCCTCTAGTCAGTACACATCCTGTAACTGCCATCCTGGCTTTGGAAAGAGGATACAAGATGAACTCCAGTTATTAATACTTGGTTCAATGAAGTCATTGTCCAATAAATACTGAATCTCTTTTTTCAGATAGTTTTGTTTAATGGGATTCAAACGATATGGGTGCTGCTTCACTGGATTAGAATCTCCGACATTGACGTCATGTGAAATTTTATCAGTCCGAGTAGGAATATCGGGAAACAAATATTCATATTGACTGAGCAGAGTTCGAAGTTCTTCCTGACGCGCTGGTTTAAGATGACACAACTTGGAATCCAAATTAAGTAGAATGTCAGAGTTCTGTAATTTCGCCGCTGTCATGGGCTCTTCACAAGTTTATTATTATCAGAGTCAGAACTAACTACACTTACAGGGTGTACAGTACTGTTAGTGCTATCTCTATGTATAACTTTAACATATTTACATGACATAACTGTTTGTGTTTACGCCTGTCAGGAGTTTGAATTACATAACTAAGGTCACTTAATTACTTTTCAGTGACATAAGGACCATAATATTTAGCCCTAAGTGGATTACCAGGAATAGGCAGAAAAGCCAGTACTTTCTCACCAGGTTTGAACTTCGTTTAAGGGCATGCTTAATTATCATAGGTTATTTGCATATATTTTTGTGCTGACTTTAAATTTGACATGGCCAAATCACATGCTTTAGTCGACCTGGTGCGAAAGTCCGACACATATTGTAAGAGACTACATGAGTCAAGATCACTGTCTAGGAACTTTTCCTTTAGCAGTTTAAGTGTTCCTCTAACTGTATGACCAAAGACTAATTCAAATGGACTGAAGCCTAAATACTCTTGAACAGATTTTCTAACAGCAAACAATGACAAATGTATGCCTTCATCCCAGTCTTTCTCAGTGTCAAAACAATAAGTCCAAATCATGCTCTTTAATGTCTGGTGAAATCTTTCTAATGCGCCTTTTCTGGGTGGTATGCAGATGATTTGTACTGTTTTATTTCCAATTCATGCATGACTTGCTGAAAAATTCCTGACATGAAATTAGATCCCTGATCAGACTGAACAGACTGGGGTAGGCCGACAAGTGTGAAAAACTTAACTAAGGCCTTAACAACAGTTTTTGCCTTAATATTCCGTAAAGGAATGGCCTCAGGGAACCTGGTTGATGCAGGATTTGTTTCTCAAATTTGGCGATACATATCGCATGCTGATAGCAAAATACGAGCGTAGCGTGCAAAATCTATGGCGTTACGTTTCGTAACTTGTGTCTAATTCCGCTTAACCCGGGGCTAGGGGTCGTATGAGCCCATGTACTTCAAGATCCTCATGGTACTCATATGAACAATCAAAATCAAAGCGTGACTGAGATACATAATTCTTTAGATGACGACTTTACAACGAATATTATGGATTAAGAATACTGATCAGCGATACGGATTTGATATATTTGGAACATCATGATGTCTTGCCGGCATCATTGAAAACTGTTGACCACTTCTCTCTTGCAGGAAACAAGCCTATGTTCATGTATACTATGATTGTCTTTTTTGAATTTGGTGCTAATACTGTTATATGGATATGGAATAGGTCTTTGGATTATGGACGCGGATATTCTCTAATGGACGACGGCTGAATTATGAATGACGGACCAGACACTTGTAACACATGACTGTTAACATGTATTGATTGTCTGACTTTGTTTTTGATACTGGACCAACACAATCTATTATCATCCTACTAAATGCTTCCTCAAATGCAGGGATTGGTTGTAGAGGGGCCTTTGGTATGGTTTGGTTTTCCTACCATTTGACATGTGTGGCATGACCTACAAAATTCCATAACGTCTTTCTTTAAATTTGGCCAAAAGAAGTGATTTAGAATTTTGTAATATGTTCTGTTAACACCTAAATGGCCTGAAAGAGGTGTTTCATGGGCTAGTCTGAGGATATCTGAACGATATGAATTTGGTACTAAAATCTGATACTCAACTGCCCACTCATCATCAGGTGACACATCTGGCGGTCGCCATTTGCGCATAAAAACACCATTCTTTCAAAAGTAAAACACAGGCTCTTGAGTTACATCACACTCATCTACTGCCCTGTCAAACAACAACTTGGAAATGTCCTTGTCACTATGCTGTTCATTAACCAGCCGTGATTTTGAAATTTTGTCATTAGAACATTCCAATTTGCTATCAAAATGTGGCTTATCAGCCTCATCATTAAAACACACGAAAGTGTCGGCCAAACAAACGTCATCGATGATGTCATCTTTAAGAGGCTTTTCAGACTCCTCAGCCAATTTACTCATGGCTCTAGTAACTGCACAAGCAGGATACAAACTTTGAATTTCGTCTTCAACTGGATCGTGGATCTGATCCAAACAAGGCTTGTCAGTTACAATCGGGTTAACCCCGACCTTATCTCCATCATTGCCAAGAAGTAATTGAACACCCTCAAATGATAAACTATCTTTAACACCAACCGTAACAGGCCCAGAAATCAAGTCGGAAGACAGATGAACGCTATGGAGCGGAACGGGTGTATAATTTACAGAATCTATCCGTTTAATCAGGACATTACTTCCTGCAGATGAAGAGTCAGAAAACGGCCAGGTATCTGCCAACAAAAGAGACTGGGACGCGCCCGTGTCTAGCAAAATCTTCACAGGAATAGCATTAGACAAATCACTTGAAAGTGACACAAAACCATTGTGGATAAATGGTTAAAAAATCTCCATAACAGGATTTGAAAAACTGTCAACCTTATCCTTGATAGAACTAATAGGAACAATGTCTCTGGCCATCTTAACGTCATATACACTATGAACGTCACTAACCTGCATGGGTATAGATCTTGAAGCGAGGAAACCTCTGGGCTTTTGAAAGGCTTGATCTTGTTGTTTTCTTTTCAGTTTAAAACAATTAGCCATTAAATGGCCGTCCTTCTTACAATAGTTGCAAACGGGAGATTTATTTTGAGTGTTAAAAGTGGGTGACTGATACATTGTGTTTGACCTTTGACCTTTGTAACTGGGGTTAAAAGTTTTAGGCCCTGAGAAAGAACTGGGTTTGTTACCTGAGAGATTAGACTGGAATGAACTTGGTTTAACAGCATTGACAAATGATAATTTGTGTGTCAGAGCGTATTCGTCAGCAAAACGTGTTGCCTGATCTAAAGTGTTGGCATTCTTTTCATCAAGAAATGTTCTAATATCACCATGGATACACCTTTTAAATTCCTCTACCAGCATAAGCTGTCTAAGGCTTTCAAATTGATTGTCTATTTTAACCGAAGCACACCACCTATCAAATAACTGTTCTTTTGAACGAGCAAATTCTACCTGAGTCTGAGAGTTTTCTTTCTCACAACTACGAAACTTTTGTCTATAGGCTTCAGGAACTACTTCATACCCTTTAAGGATCAAATCCTTCACTGTATCATAATTTGATGCTTGCTCTACCGCCAATTGAGTGTAAATGTCCCTTGCCTTTCCGATCAAAACACTTTGAAGAAGTAGACTCCAATTTTCTTTTGGCCAGTTTAAATTTTCAGCAATTTTCTCAAAATCTAGAAAACATTTATCAACTTCTTTTTCCTGAAATGGTGGGACGAGACGTATTTGACGAGCCGTAACAAATTTTGATTGTGATTGCACAGGTGCATGTGCAGGAGGACTTGTTTGCGACTGTAATTCCATATGCTTCATTTCTAACTGAGACTGTCTTTCTTTCTCTTTCTCTAATCCCTCTTTTTCTAACTTTTCTCTCTCTAACTGAAACTGTCTTTCTTTCTCTCTTTCTCTTTCCTCTTTTTCTAATTCTAATTTCTTTAATTCCAGCTGATTTTGCAATTCTAATTTCCTTATTTCCAAATCATCAGCTGTATCCTCAGTTAAACCAAAATCACTTTC
>JAVTVY010032331.1:0-15349 GCA_036873755.1 Hanleya hanleyi
CAAGTTACTTCGCACAATCTGTCATTTAATACCTGGTGTGGTTCTTTGTCAATTTGGTCCTATTTCTTGTCTCCAAATCTGTCTCAGTCATTCCCATATATGTGTTGTAATTGACCAAAATTCAATTATCAGAGTAAAACTGCATATATGTAAAAGTCAGTCATGACAAACACAAACCGATGATTTATATGGACTTATTATACTGTTTTCAGCAGTTTTTCAATCATCTCCATCTGCCACATTGCAATATTTCAAGCCAACTGCCAATGTAATTTATATATATATTTATTCATCCGTTCTTAATTGCATCTTTAATCTCACGTCTACTTCTGCCGTGTAATAGGTTTGTTTATTATCCCTCAACCTAAATCGTAGCATTTCCATTGGTCAGTTTACCAGGGTGTAAAAATTCGTACACCCCGGGGATCTTTCCATGTCAACGTCCGACCGGTCTGACCGATCACGTGACCAATCATCTTAATGCTGTATACTGAACCATGTTGAACGGTGTGGCCGAACGGTGCTCTAGCGGAAGGGCTCCCAGGGGATAAAAATTCACGGTTCACGTGCGAAAGCAGACATGGCGGATCTCCACTTCAAGACTTCGAACTTAAATTTTCCACTATTTCTGGCGGGAGATACCCTAATATTGACCAGAATACCATCATAGTCGGAGTATTCTACTTCTCGCATGTCGAGAATATAAATATAACGAACATGAAGCGTTTTCTGGCCACGCAAAAATTATGCATAATCGCTACCGAACCAAGTTCGGCGTGTTGTGCGCTTTCAAAGATCATTTCCCGAAATCAACACACAATATTATACACAACCGTTCATATTCGATGAAAGGAAGTCTTGCTGCATCACGCTCAATCAATCTTTTAGACACACATACCTCGTAAATGGTTATATTTAGGGTCAAAATTGAACACTGTCACAGCTCTGCGTCCGTGTTGCGCGTCTACATTACTCGCGTAGACAACACGTTTTGTCAAAATGGAGACCGGTTTCGTAAATGGACAGACACATATATGCTGAGTTTCCGTGGTAAAGTTTCAGAGAAATTGCCCTTTTAACTCTATAATTCGAAATGTTAATTGAAAAATGCTTTCGGGATAATAAATTCGTTATTCAGGTTTTTCCCAGGGTGTATGAAAAGTTATGACCCTCCCTGAAACTCATACACCCTTCGGCTGACGCCTCAGGGTGTATGAGTTTCAGGGAGGGTCATAACTTTTCATACACCCTGGGAAAAACCTGAATAACTAATAGTATCCACCCGGGGGAGACCATATTTATGTATCGGTCCCCACGCGGATGTAATGTATATATGTTATTTTTTTCATTCTTACCTGTTCACTCGTTTTTTCTAATATTAGCCTTGTTTGTGATATTTACCTGCCCTGCTAACATGATACAGTTAAAATATGGATAATTCAGATGTCAGCAAGAAGGATGTTCCACCCACGAACCTGATTAAATCTCTTCCTTTCTATGGTGAAGATATTCCTGAACAAGTTACCCACCCAGCTAATCAACAAATTGACATTAATTTGGATTTTATTGAGAACATGAATTTTAATCCTATAGAACTAAATGATATTGACCACTGCAAAGTTGCCACCGATGACAATGACTTCGAAATTTCACACTGGAATAATATTAATATTCACCAATCCAATTACTACACTGAAGCAGTAAACAGTGATATTAAAACACCCTTATCATTTTTACACGTGAATGTCAGAAGCCTGAGGAAACACTTTAGCGAAATTACTGGGTTCATCCATAACCTTAAACATCCATTTTCTGTACTCGGCTTTTCGGAAAGTTGGCTGAACCCTTCAACCGAAACTCTATTTGACATACCCGGCTACACCCCTTTCCCATCCTCTAGAACCAAAAAGAGAGGGGGTGGTTTAATTTTCTATGTAGATGAAAACATACACTCATGCAAAGTAAGGGAAGATCTCTCACATCTTGATGAAAACGGAGAATACGAGTCACTCTTCCTGGAATTAGTATTTGCCGACGTAAAATACCTGGTCGGTCTATTTTATCGACCCCCCGGCAAAAACGTTAATAAATTCAACAACTATCTTCTGTCCACACTAAAAAGCTCGGAAATTGAAAGAAATAAATGCGTTTTGATGGGAGATTTTAACATAGATCTTTTTAAATCGGCTCAACACCCACCTGCATCAGAATTCCTTGAAATTATGAAGTCTACCTACTTCTTCCCTCAAATTACAAAACCAACTAGAGTTCGAGCTCGATCCGCTACTCTTATAAACAACATTTTTATTAACTTCCACGAGGAAAACCTCTTGTTCGGCATCTTTTTAACCGATATTACCGACCATTTTCCTGTCTTTCACATCTTAAGACACGAGTATATTAACAATCACTCGCAGCAGAACATATCATACCGTAAAATCACACCGGAGGAGATCGGGACCTTCATACAAAGAACGAGAAGCGCAAACTGGACTGAACATCAGGATGATAATAATGACCCTAACGCTGCCCTGGAAACTTTCCTGACAACATTCACTTCCATTTATAATGACTGTTTCCCTTTAACAACTTTCAAACCTTCAAAAAGGAAAATCATCAAACCATGGATCACTTACGGAATCCTAACCTCTATATATGAAAAAAACCCGACTTTATCGACTGTATCTAACCACCCAAACCCAAAATATCCACAAGCAATTCCGGGAATATAGAAATAAATTGAACCATACCATCCGTCTATCCAAAAAACTGTACTTTGAACATAAATTTAATGAAAGTAACCAGGATATAAAAGGCACATGGAAGGTTTTAAAACAGTTGATGAACAGAAATAAATCGACTAACATGACTAATTCTTTTAATGTCGATGGCAACGAAATATCGGAAAACATAACAATTGCTACCAAATTCAACGAATATTTTAGTACAATCGCTTCAACCTTAGACACAAAAATTGCAAACACTAACTCCGACTTCTCCGATTACCTTGGAACACCAATTACCAACGATTTTAAATTTGTAACGATAACCCCTGAAATTGTCAAACAAACAATTATGAATCAGAAATCAGCCGCACCAGGTCTAGATGACATACGAATGTCGCTTGTAAAACATGTTTCCGAATATATCTCTGCTCCACTCTCCTCCATTATGAATCTTTCTTTTACGTCAGGAGTTGTCCCTGGTGTTTTCAAAACAGCAAAGGTTATGCCGATATTTAAATCGGATGATCCTACTAGTCTTTCAAATTATAGACCTATATCCATTCTACCATGTTTTAGCAAAATTCTGGAGAAGCTCGCTGCTACAATGGTATTAGATTTTCTGGAATCAAACGATATTATATCTAATGACCAGTATGGCTTCAGAGCAAATCACTCTACTTCGATGGCTGCGTGTTCTTTATACGATATACTTATATCTGCAAAAGAATCGAAGGATTACAGCGTAGTTTCATTCTTAGACCTCTCGAAAGCGTTTGATACTGTTAATCATAATATCTTCTTATCGAAACTAGAACACTATGGGTTTCGGGGTCTGTCAAACAACTGGTTTGGAAGCTATTTAACTGCTAGATCACAATCTGTTGTGTTTAACGGTTCAGAATCACCCACTTTGCCCATTAATTGCGGTGTCCCTCAAGGGTCGATTCTTGGACCAATATTATTCCTTATTTATATAAACGACATAAATAATGCAACGGATGTTTTAAAGATTATTCTTTTCGCTGATGACACAAGTACTGTGTACTCTGCTAAAAGCCTAAATGATGTTATCAATACTATGTCTCGGGAATTAGATAAACTTCACAATTGGTTCTGCTGTAACCGTTTATCTTTAAACATTAAGAAAACCAAATATATGCTTATTAGGCCTCATTCTCAAAGGATTCCAATAGACACCACTCAACTATTCATCGCCGGTACCAAAATCGAACGTGTCCCAAGTTTTAAGTTTCTTGGGGTCATCTTTAACGATAACTTAAATTGGAAACCCCACATTAGTTATATCAGCAATAAAGTGTCACGTAACATCGGACTCATCAATCATATAAAAAACATTGTAAATAAGAAAACTCTTTATATCCTATACTATTCAATGATATTTCCATATTTGTCCTATTGCAATATTCTTTGGGGAAATACATATACCACACACCTAAATCAGTTAATCCTACTACAAAAACGCGCTCTGAAGGTGATAACCCTGTCCGGGAGGCTAGCCCACACTTTACCTCTTTTCACTGATCTCAAAATTTTACAGTTATCTAAGCTAAATTTATTCACTTGTCTTTTGTTAGTCCACAAATATATTCATCACCCCGAACTGCTACCATCAACTTTCCAGAACTATTTCACCAGACAATCGGATATTCATACCTATGGAACAAGGGGACAACAGCTTAACCTGTATAGGCCATTTTATCACTCTAACCTGTCCTTTTATACTACAACAACTACAGGACCTCGTGAGTGGAACAAGATACCTTCTACAATTAAATCCATCACATCAACATCATTGTTTAAATCCAAAATCAAAGAACATCTGGCTCAAAATTAACGCTGTTTAATCTTCGTTTATTTTCATTCAAGGCTAAAGGAAAATGTAGAAAAAACTAATATATATTTATATACTTGTACCCATTTTTTCGAGCACCTCTATTCAGCTTTTTTTATCTGAACATCGCCCGCTTATCGCTTATTTGGGATAGAACAAGCCCTCTGGGGTTTTATTCCCGCCAACACAAATTGTATTGACTCTTGATGTATTATACACTGTTATTATTGGTGAATAAAAATTCATTCATTCATTCATTTAATCAGTTAGTTTGCTGCATGTAATAAGTTACTGCACGGTATGTAATCATTTACTATATGGTATGTAATCGGCTACTGTACGGTATTTAATCAGTAAGTGTTTACGGCATGTAATAAGTTACTGCACGGTATGTAATCATTTACTGTACCGTATGTAATCATCTACTGTACGGTAGTCTACCGTATGTAATCAGTTACTGGAGAGAGAGAGAGAGAGAGAGAGAGAGAGAGAGAATTAACGTTTAATATCATAATCAGTTACTGAGAAAGAGAGACAATTAGATTTACCGTCGCCTTCAGCAAGATTTCAATAAATTCACCGTCAACATGGCATTATTATAATAACTTATATAATGTTCCCAATAATACCTGGATAACGGACGATTAGTACATAGCGATACAGAAGATTAACACACACATGTACGCATTTGTGTTTGCAAAAGAAATGGCACCGTGGAACGGACTGAATTTTACGAAGAGTTGCTCTCCAATCCGTACTGTCTAAAAGTAAAAGGTATAGCTGTTTCACTTTTCACATAATCGATAGAATGAAATAGCGAAACGAGACACACTATAAAAATTTATTACTACTGTACTAAAACCACCATTAGGCCTATTGTCATATATAAAATCGGCTATAGTTCCGTGAATGCCAACGACCTTCTCTATTTCATCATTTGTCCTTCGTATGCCTGAACGTTTCTTTCAACCGTGTTAGGAAAAATGACATATAGGATCGTGTTGATTAACTCGTAAATCGTTTTGTCTTCGATACATTCATCGCCTGAATATTTTCATAATTGAAATCACCTGTCAGTCTCTTGTCATCTGCTGATGACTTTTGACGGGGTGAATCGAGTATAGCAAACAGTTATCACAACCTTCTTTTTGCATACCGGTACGTCAAAATACTCAACATAAAGTGAAAATAATGTCACAGCGGTGAGAAGCTGGTGTGGTATATGAATAACCTTATATATTTTTTCGGCAAAACATTTTAATTAGTCGTCTAATTCTGGTGAAAAATATATATATGACAAAGGATGTGTGATGTTTACATGCGAACAACTCTGATATATCCAATAATCAATGTATGCCTACATGAATTTGAGACGAAGTTTGAGGTCATTCGGAGAAAATTAAATCCCATCAATTCTTTTGACAAAGGGTGAACTTTTGAGTCGAAACAAAAGTTTCCAGTATTTGATCCAAACTTCGTTCTAAAGTATTATCGAGGCCATAGCCTATAGTATTGGACCCTTCTACGGAGGGCCAATGATCGGCTGATGCAGCAACAACAACATTTTCCCAGTTAGACGCCAGATTTTGAAATCGAAAACGAGGCCGCGCTGTCATCGGTCAACTGAGACAGTCACGTGGTTGTGTATGAAGATTGGGGTGGCTCCTATAAATAGTGATCCAATGCGAATGCTCGTCTTAGTTTAAAATGGCGGAGTCGAATGACCAATCACTGAAGGGGAGACAGCTGGAACAGTACACTATCACTGTCTGTTAAGATCTTGATTTAACAGAGAGTACTACAGTCTAATCGAGGCCACTGATCACGAATCCGTGATCAGAATTGACCTTGACCCTGAAAATGACCTCGAAATCGAGGGCCACTTCTAGAAACATTTCTAGATCAGTGTGTCAAATGTCGGTTGAGAGTAACTATCAAGGACACTGTCGAATAGAGGGATGCCAGGACTAACACGTAGCGAAATATCAGTCTCGGTTGCATAGTGATGGAAATATGCACATTATGATGTCATTCAGATTGATAGTGCTCCTATCGGATAAACCCATCGGTAGAATTTCTGATTTAGTTCGATACTGCTCTTATCTAAATCCCCAACACTTCATTTTTTGTTACTTTTCAAATGTACTTCTGGAAAAAAGTGTAACAGTTTTTTTTTCCGCAAAATTACGCCATACTAAATATTAGTTATAACTAGAGCATAGAAGGCTACTCTATGCTACTGCACGGTACGTAATCAGTTACCGTACGGTAGACCTATGCAAGCAGTTACTAGACCACATATTGTGTGGTATGAATCAACTATTGAACCGTATGTAATCAGTTAGTCTACCGTATGTAATCAGCTACTGTACGGTATGTAATCAGCTACTGTATGGTATGTAATCAGCTACTGTACGGTATGTAATCAGCTACTGTACGGTATTTAATCAGTTAGTTTGCGGCATGTAATAAGTTACTGCACGGTATGTAATCATTTACTGTACCGTATGTAATCATCTACTGTACGGTAGTCTACCGTATGTAATCAGTTACTGGAGAGAGAGAGAGAGAGAGAGAGAATTAACGTTTAATATCATAATCAGTTACTGAGAAAGAGAGACAATTAGATTTACCGTCGCCTTCAGCAATATTTCAATAAATTCACCGTCAACATGACATTATTATAATAACTTATATAATGTTCCCAATAATACCTGGATAACGGACGATTAGTACATAGCGATACAGAAGATTAACACACACATGTACACATTTGTGTTTGCAAACGAAATGGCATCGTGGAACGGACTGAATTTTACGAAGAGTTGCTCTCCAATCCGTACTGTCTAAAAGTAAAAGGTATAGCTGTTTCACTTTTCACATAATCGATAGAATGAAATAGCGAAAGGAGATACACTATAAGAATTTATTAGTAGTGTACTAAAACCACCATTATTGTCATGTATAAAACCGTCATTATTGTCCTATATAAAACCGCCATTATTGTCCTATAAAAAACCGCCATATTTGTCCTATATAAAACCGCCATTATTGTCCTATATCAAACCGCCATTATGTCCTATATCAAACCGCCATTATTGTCCCGCCATTATTGTCCTATATAAAGCCGCCATTATTGTCCTATATCAAACCGCCATTATTGTCCTATATAAAACCGTCATTATTGTCCTATATAAAACCGCCTCGAGTCCCGTGAATGCCAATGACCTTCTCTATTTCATCATTTGTCCTTCGTATGCCTGAACGTTTCTTTCAACCGTGTTAGGAAAAATAACATATAGGATCGTGTTGATTAACTCGTAAATCGTTTTGTCTTCGATACATTCATCGCCTGAATATTTTCATAATTGAAATCACCTGTCAGTCTCTTGTCATCTGCTGATGATTTTTGACAGGGTGAATCGAGTATAGCAAACAGTTATCACGACTTCCATTTTGCATACCGGTACGTCAAAATACTCGACATCAAGTGAAAGTAATGTCACAGCGGTGCGAAGCTGGTGTGGTATATGAATAACCTTTTATTTTTTTCGGCAAAACATTTTAATTAGTCGTCTAATTCTGGTGAAAAATATATATGACAAAGGATGTGTGATGTTTACATGCGAACAACTCCTTTTGTGTGTGACGGTAATAAAGCAGTTTTTTTTCCAATCCAAAATCTGCAGAAACATTTTTTTCTCGAAGAATACATACTGAAATTTCAGCCCGCGAAAAAAAAGAAAGAATTTATAGTTCATCAAACAGTGCCCCCTCTCATATTTTGGTATTTTTTTATGCATTTGTAGAAGGATTTCCTCTTCTAACACAAAATAGGACACCTTAAACCAAAATTATATTTTCGGACAATATACATGTACAGCACAGGTCAATCATTTGAAAGTATCAAGTTTATTTTGCTTTGAGGTGTCACATTTTTGTCACAAGAGAAATCTTCCCTATAAACGCCTCAAACATACCAAACTAGACCGGGGAGCACAATTTGAAGAATCATAAATTAATTTTTATTCATCGTATTTTTTTCCAGGCTGAAATTCTGTATAGGTTTTGGTCTGAAAAAAGAAGACGAAATAAACTAGCGTTATTACCGTCACAGGCAAAGGAGTTTTTCGCATGTAAACCTGACACATCCTTTAAATCTACTAACCGAACACCTTTTCTTCTTCATACACGTAACTATATTGTTGATATTTGATCTTTGTAATTCTCTCTGTGTCGAGGTGACGTCATTATTCATTGGTGTTCAAGCGAACAAAGATGAATAAATGACATTTTTGTGGGCCAAGTAAGACTTTATGGTATAACAGTGATGTCCTCCGTATGAATACTGCAAATTTTTACAGGCGGTTGTGGCGCTCAGCCCCTTCTTGTTATCAGTTTTCTGTGATTAGCATTTGCTATATTATTCACTGATTCAATTCTTTCAAAATGTCTTTCTTATATCATTAATTTTTTTCTGATGTTATTATTCTTCACAAATTACTTTTATCTATGTTAAAGTACGAATTACTATTTGCTCGTCTTCGTTCGCTGTCACTCTTTTCTTCCGTCAAACATTTTCAATAAATGTCAAGCTGTGGTCATTATCGACATATCCTTTAGATTGTTTCCTTTCTTTTCGATTGCCTGAAGGTATGACATAAACCGAATAAGGTTATTAATGAACAGCAGTAGTCAGAGAGTGTGGCGGTCCAATGCCTCCCACACAAAAAATATACCAAGTAAAATAGACGACTAATTAAACTAGACTAATGTAGCTGGACTGTCATTAATCCTGGATGGGTAATGCTTCTATGAGATTCTGGCCCCCGAATATAAGCGTTCTAAACCACTGGCTTTCTACTTTGACGGCCACGGGTTCGAATTCCAGACAGGGATCTTCCATCCAGCACTAGGATCCACACTTCAATAAAAAAACGTTAGCCTAAAATAATTGGACATTATTGATTACTTAGTAATTAATTAATTTCTTGAATGGCATTAACCCTTCCAGATCTGGGAGGGGGCATGATGCCCCTCTCATACCAACCGTTTTTCCAAGATATACTGTGGGAAGTTTCAGATCCCTAGCCCTTGGAATAAGGAACTATTTAGAGGAGGAAGGGCCGAAGATGTTTCTCCCGAGGCCTGGGAAGTGTTCTGTAGACTAATTATATATGATTATTCAGAAGCCATCGTTACTTTTTTTCTAGGCTATATCCCTTTTTCTGTCGAAAGACTGAACTTTTTTTAGAAAGAAGTACACCGAAGAAACTGATAGAACAATGCTCCGTTAAATTACGCTCAAAGTCACTCATTAATCGGTCATTCATAACTAACGGTGATAAAAATGGTATAAGCTATGATTATTCTTGCCTTAATGAGTATTTTGGAACATTCGAGTGTGAAGTATATGCCAGTTATCCCTAAATAATTGTATTTCTCCAAAAATAAGCATGGGGTGTAAAGGGGATTTTTTTTTTGCCAAATAAGCCATCGCCATTGACCCCAAATATTTCCTGTTAGTCCTGGTCTGTCCATTGTTGTCGCGTTAACGATTGCGACAAGGATCTAGATGGTAGGCCTATCCAACGAACGAGATTGTACTTCGAAAAAATATCTAAAGAACAAACGAGATTGTCGAAATAAAGTCGAAAGAGCAAACCGATAGATATGGAACTGGAGAATTTGATATGAAATACATATCGTATAACTCGGTAAACGAGAAACTCTCCCACTCGATTGGGCACATTTTGCATCATCATTTGGACCGGATTGTCGATGCCTTCCAGATCAACCGATACACCTCTCGGGTGAAACCGAGAGGACATTACCGGAACGTTTATCGATTTCTAACGGTTTGTTCCAGACTGATCTCGATAGGAAGCTCACGGATTTCGAGATGGGGTTGAGTGAGTGAATATGACTTCGTCGATTTAATTTCGACAATCTTTCAGTCATTTCACGACGTTTGTGTCCTATTAGTTTTCATAGAAATTTGGGGGTAGCCGTGTTAGTCTGTGTAGTATAAATGAATAACAGAGGGTGGCACCTTTAAGACTAAGTTTAATGGGCACATTTATTAGTTTTCATTAGAACCACACGGTTACGATCCTATTCCTTTTTACACCGGGAACCCCACGGGTGCCTCAGTTAGTCGCCTCTTACAGGCTGTCTGAGGAGCGGGGGCTCTTAAATTCTTACCAGGATCTGGGGTGTGCACAATGACACCCAAGATCAATCCACGGGAGCCACACGCGGCTTTTCGAGATAGCTATATGGGAATTATAAATTTCATGTAAAGATTGTCTAGACTGTGCCACTGAAAATCCCTGGGTCTAGACACACTGTCGTCCCCAGATATGGCTGATGTATGCTTTGTCTCGTAATCTTTATACAAAGTATATCTACGACGATTATAAATAGTTTCGTTCCACAGTATTCTCCCAGACAACTTTCGCTGAACGAGAGCAGAGAACAATAGATCAGCTGTTCCATCTGATGTCAACGATGCGCAACTGGTGCACGGATTCCTATGCTATAAGATTGTCTGGCACCCGTTTTTCTTCATAAAATGATTTTTGTAGCTCGAAAATTTCTGAAACTTCAGTATGTTTTGTGAACTAGGCATCCTCCGATAATATCTGAAAGACTCTCACCGGAAATACATATTTTTTTATTTATTTATGGCAATTTATCTGTATTTCCTGATGTTAATTTTTATGGGAGCCGCACCTCAGTTACGGGCGGGAACAGTCAGCTGTGGCACAGGGCTGTCTGTGACAATATGAATCGCAATTCATTGGTTATTAGTCGAGGGATTTCGAGATGGATCGAGATGATATTCGATACAGATGAACCGGGATCATTTGAGACGGGAAAATTCGAAAACCATCTAGATGGATCCCCATTACACCCCATGCGTTATCCCTTGATAGGCGTCACTATTCAAGCAGAAAAAGCACATTTCATCCTCGGTAGCCAATAAATCCTGGGTTTGCACAATAATCCAAGTTATTCCTTAGTAAATAATACCCTGCCCCCATACTAGCGACAGGTGCATCGACGCATGGATCACCGCGTGAGTTCTGGTTCGTTCTCCTGGTCTCTCCACTATCTCTGTAACATGGGGCGGGTATGTAGACACCATTAATGTCCAAACGCCCGTTAATGTCCAAATTGGACATTAACACGCAACGAGCGCGTGTTAATGTCCCACGTAGGACAATAAGACGCCAGCATGAATGTTATCGTCCAAACTTTGGACATTAGCGGTCGATATGTATCACTTCGACTGTTATTGTCCTAAAACAGTCCCGCCTCTGTTCCAAAATTTCTATCGATGTATTACCTACATGTCAATAACTAGTTTCACTCACACAGAGGGATAGTTTGTGACCAGTGATGTTAGCAATACGTGGGATTGTTTCTGTAGACCCTAACAGGCTCGTTGACGCTCGTTGGGGATAGCTACTGACATTTCCACCTACATTCTTTACACAGATCGACATCTTGTATAAACCAACGATGCAAATCTGACAGCCTAAGGGGGATAGGAACAACACCAGTTGACTGACCGGATATTTCAAGTTATTGTCAATATTTTGCTGATTCTATATTCGTTGCAGGGACCGCGCAACAGCTCCCCCCCAATATTTTCAGCAAACAAGAAACAAAAACACACACACAAACATACAAACGACCCCCCCCCCACCCCCCCCCCCCAAAACTAAAACCGAAGAAAAAGACAGAGAAACGACAGACTAACGCGAAAACACCAAAATCTGTATTGAATGCAAATTTTAATTTCCAATAATCGTGGGGGTGGCCTTAGGGTAAAGTGTCGAAATATTGGATCTCAATACATGCATAGCCGGATGCTTTATATAAATATTCACTAAGGTTAGAAACGCACTTTGTGTGAAACGAGAAATAAACGATATACCGCCAAGCAAAAAATACTTACATATCCTAGTAGTGTCGCTCTATATATTCTCGTCCTTAAATTATTAACTTTTTTTGTCCGTTTCAAAATCTAAACCCCCTGTCTATTCTACCCTTCAGTAGTAGAGAATACCACAGATATTGAATTAGTGAAAAAACGAGCTACGGACTAAGGAGTATGGACTGTTAATGAACACAAGAAAAAACATTTAAAAAACACCAAGACAGGACGAAATCGCTTTGTGAGACTACAGCCCATGTTCATATATCCATCTTACACTGCGAGGAATCGATATGACCACAAGATATTGAATTAGTAAAAAAACGAACTACGGACTATGGACTGTTAGGACATTAAGACGCAACTTGTACATATTGAAAAAAAAATCAGTTGCAGGTCGACCGCTAATGTCCAAATTTGCCCTAGGACAATAAGAGGCGGTTAATGTCCAAACTTAGGACATTAACACGCACTGGCTGCGTGTTAATGTCCAAATTTTTTTTCATCGATTGGAATATGTCATAGGTTAACCCGATTAGCGAACAGAGCGCATGCGACCAGCTACTCGTTAGTGCACCGCCCGCTCTTATCGGGGAAAGATAGGATTGACTAAGGATTATCTTACATTATAGTGCAAACCCGGGATTCTTCAGCAGCATACAGTCACAATACTTGTAGCATGTACCTAAAGGATATGTTACGTTTACATACGAAAAACTTTGTTTGTCGCGGTAATAAAGCCGATTTTCTTTTTCACTCCAAAACCTGCCAAAAAACATTTTTCTTGAAGATTACACACTGAAATATCCCCTTCGAAAAAATTGAGATGTTCAGTTGCATAAAAATGCACATATGATTGATCAAAATGTGCTCCCCGGCTTATTTTGGTATTTTTAGGCATTTTTATGAAGGGTTTTCTCCTGTAGCAAAAATATGACGGCTCAAACCAAAACCATTCGTGGTTCTTTTCTATAAACAAACTTCCTAATATATTGTGTGACAAAATTATTTTGGTTTGAGATGTCATATTTTTGCTATAAGAGAAAATCCAAACTGTAAATGCCTCAAAACTACCAAATCAGGTCGAGGAGCACATTTTAATCAATGATATCTCCATTTTTATCCAACGGAGCATCGCAATTTTTTCGAGGCTGATATTTCACTATGTTAACTCATAGAAAAATCTGATTTGACAGGTTTTGGATTGAAAAAAAAAAAAATCAACTTGATGATCATCACACACAAGGGAGTTATTCACGTATTGTCGTCACATATCCTTTAAGCCTATGGTTTCATTCAGCTTACAAGAGGAGCCCAGGCAGCAATAATACGTCACGGTCGAATTACTGATATGGTGTTCTACTTGATGTATGAAAATGAGCATTAATAATTAATAGGTATGCATTACAGCATCGGGGGAAAACAAAGAGCTTATTCCGAAACATGTATACATAAATTACAACATCTACGTCGTTATCAAGCCCCAAAAGCGCTCAGAGTATTAGATCAATCTACAAAGGCTAAGACGGCCGGGCAACTGTATTGTAACCTGCGGGGAAGGATGAAGCGCCGAAGACGAATAGCCGATGGCTGTGATTGGATATTATTCTTACTGATCAAAATGCTTGTATTTAATGCTATATCAATTTAATTCGGTCAGAAATACTTAGTCTGATAATTGTGGAAATTTCTGGCAATACTTTGGCAAAGTATAAATTCTGACTGTCTTTCCGAGGTTAGCCATCGGGGTACTCAGTTGTCGTCGTCCCCACATAAAAACAAACATTGATTTTTCGCTGATGAAATGTGATTTGTTGTGGTGAATTATGACCGCGGAAAATGGAGGAATATATTTTTTATCGAGATAGGCTAGGTTGATTGACTAAATAATAAGCTTCAAAGAATGTGTCGTATCTAGAGCATAGCGTATAATTAAAACACAGGTATTACTGATACATGATATATGCAAAATTAAATGAGTAAATGCCGTTTTTAGGCCGAGAGAGGAAATATAGCATGAGAGAGTTATGCGCGCTAATAAAAATCAACTGTTATTATTATTATTTTATTTCCTCTGTTGACTAATTGCAGCTGTGTTATAATTATATGTCCGAAAAGGGAGAGAAACTAGTGCAACATCCAAGTGAAGCTGATGTGCTATAATAACTGCTCCCCTAACCCGAGACGCTGCATGTATTTTGAACATGTGAGCAGCTTTAAGCATGTACAGTGAAACCCGTGGACCAACCACTAAATACCAGCATTATCGATGATTCGAATACTAAATTTAAAGTCTTTCGAACCTCGATAAACTAGAACCCTGCCAAAACCGATGCTATAATCTAGTCGAAAGCATGGCAAAAATATGTTTTAATGTACACTGTAAAAAGTGGAAACATGTTTAACGTTTCATTTTGAGATGGGTAACATGTGAGATACTTCATATTGCTACATGTTTCACCCTGTTCTCCTTGAAAACATGTCTCAAAGACGCAAGATTACAGCTATTTGAGGGTTGTGACATGTTTCACTCGCGTTGCCGTTTCACTATAATGACCTGAATAGCTGCTTGAAACATCAAGGCCGAAACACGTACAACCAAGTCGCAAAGGCGACATGTCTCAAGGAACAAAGTATACAAGACAGATAATGCTGTCTGGTGCATGAAAGTTCTAGTTTCCAATAATTTATTTCTGGTCTTTAGCGATCGTGAATATATCTGACGGTATTGAGAATAAACAGACTGGCCAATTTAATTGAATTATTTGCATCGTAATATAACTCTTCCAGGCCTAGGGTATTTGAGGCCTGCCAAGGCCTAGGAAG
>JAVTVY010032332.1:0-14363 GCA_036873755.1 Hanleya hanleyi
AGAGGAGAAGATCTTGAAAGATTTTAGAGAAAATCCAAGATGGCCGCCGAACCATCTGACCAATCAGCTTCTTCTTTTGATATGCACTAGATCTCACATTCCCAATACTTATGTGAAGTTTCGACTTCATCGGTTAAACAGCGGCCGGGATACAGTTGACACAAAATCCGGCGGAATCACACATTAGCAATCACAATAGGTTTGCACGCCTGTGGCTTGCAACCCTAATAATGTCTTCATTTGAAAATTTGACAATTTTGATTCCTCTATAGCGGCGAAACTATTGAACCTACGTGAAAAGAGTAGACACACTTCTGAAAGAGCTGCTTCTGGACAATATAATACTACAAACTATAAGGCTGTACCTATCGTAGTCCCAGAGATATAGGCTCTACAAGATGTGCTCCGTTTCTGACAAAATTCAAGATGGTGGCCAAACCACGTGACTGAGGACCAAAATTTTTGCATATTCATGATCGCCATCTCGCAGTGCATATATGTAGCCACTTTCCTCGTCCAAGTCCGTTATTTGAAAAACCGACAATTTTGATTGGTCAATGGCGGCCATCTTGTTTTACAGAACAAATTTTCAAATGCAAATCTGAGAGCCCCAGATCCATTGAGCATGTGTACCAAGTTACGAGTCAATCGACCAAGCGGTTCCAGAGGAGAAGATCTTGAAAGATTTTAGGGAAAATCCAAGATGGCCGCCGAACCATCTGACCAATCAGCTTCTTCTTTTGATATGCACTAGATCTCACATTCTTCAATACTTATGTGAAGTTTCGACTTCATCGGTTAAACAGCGGCCGGGATACAGTTGACACAAAATCCGGCGGAATCACACATTAGCAATTACAATAGGTTTGCACGCCTGTGGCTTGCAACCCTAATAATGTCTTCATTTGAAAATTTGACAATTTTGATTCCTCTATAGCGGCGAAACTATTGAACCTACGTGAAAAGGGTAGACACACTTCTGAAAGAGCTGCTTCTGGACAACATAATACTACAAACTATAAGGCTGTACCTATCGTAGTCCCAGAGATATAGGCTCTACAAGATGTGCTCCGTTTCTGACAAAATTCAAGATGGTGGCCAAACCACGTGACTGAGGACCAAAATGTTTGCATATTCATGATCGCCATCTCGCAGTGCATATATGTAGCCACTTTCCCCGTCCAAGTCCGTTATTTGAAAAACCGACAATTTTGATTGGTCAATGGCGGCCATCTTGTTTTACAGAACAAATTTTCAAATGCAAATCTGAGAGCCCCAGATCCATTGAGCATGTGTACCAAGTTACGAGTCAATCGACCAAGCGGTTCCAGAGGAGAAGATCTTGAAAGGTTTTAAGGAAAATCCAAGATGGCCGCCGAACCATCTGACCAATCAGCTTCTTCTTTTGATATGCACTAGATCTCACATTCCCCAATACTTATGTGAAGTTTCGACTTCATCGGTTAAACAGCGGCCGGGATACAGTTGACACAAAATCCGGCGGAATCACACATTAGCAATTACAATAGGTTTGCACGCCTGTGGCTTGCAACCCTAATAATGTCTTCATTTGAAAATTTGACAATTTTGATTCCTCTATAGCGGCGAAACTATTGAACCTACGTGAAAAGGGTAGACACATTTCTGAAAGAGCTGCTTCTGGACAATATAATACTACAAACTATAAGGCTGTACCTATCGTAGTCCCAGAGATATAGGCTCTACAAGATGTGCTCCGTTTCTGACAAAATTCAAGATGGTGGCCAAACCACGTGACTGAGGACAAAATTTTTTGCATATTCATGATCGCCATCTCGCAGTGCATATATGTAGCCACTTTCCCCGTCCAAATCCGTTATTTGAAAAACCGACAATTTTGATTGGTCAATGGCGGCCATCTTGTTTTACAGAACAAATTTTCAAATGCAAATCTGAGAGCCCCAGATCCATTGAGCATGTGTACCAAGTTACGAGTCAATCGACCAAGCGGTTCCAGAGGAGAAGATCTTGAAAGGTTTTAGAGAAAATCCAAGATGGCCGCCGAACCATCTGACCAATCAGCTTCTTCTTTTGATATGCACTAGATCTCACATTCCCAATACTTATGTGAAGTTTCGACTTCATCGGTTAAACAGCGGCCGGGATACAGTTGACACAAAATCCGGCGGAATCACACATTAGCAATCACAATAGGTTTGCACGCCTGTGGCTTGCAACCCTAATAATGTCTTCATTTGAAAATTTGACAATTTTGATTCCTCTATAGCGGCGAAACTATTGAACCTACGTGAAAAGGGTAGATACACTTCTGAAAGAGCTGCTTCTGGACAACATAATACTACAAACTATAAGGCTGTACCTATCGTAGTCCCAGAGATATAGGCTCTAAAAGATGTGCTCCGTTTCTGACAAAATTCAAGATGGTGGCCAAACCACGTGACTGAGGACCAAAATTTTTGCATATTCATGATCGCCATATCGCAGTGCATATATGTAGCCATTTTCCCCGTCCAAATCCGTTATTTGAAAAACCGACAATTTTGATTGGTCAATGGCGGCCATCTAGTTTTACAGAACAAATTTTCAAATGCAAATCTGAGAGCCCCAGATCCATTGAGCATGTGTACCAAGTTTCGAGTCAATCGACCCAGCGGTTCCAGAGGAGAAGGTCTTGAAAGGTTTTAGGGAAAATCCAAGATGGCCGCCGAACCATCTGACCAATCAGCTTCTTCTTTTGATATGCACTAGATCTCACATTCCCCAATACTTATGTGAAGTTTCGACTTCATCGGTTTAACAGCGGCCGGGATACAGTTGACACAAAATCCGGCGGAATCACACATTAGCAATTACAATAGGTTTGCACGCCTGTGGCTTGCAACCCTAATAATGTCTTCATTTGAAAATTTGACAATTTTGATTCCTCTATAGCGGCGAAACTATTGAACCTACGTGAAAAGGGTAAACACACTTCTGAAAGAGCTGCTTCTGGACAATATAATACTACAAACTATAAGGCTGTACCTATCGTAGTCCCAGAGATATAGGCTCTACAAGATGTGCTCCGTTTCTGACAAAATTCAAGATGGTGGCCAAACCACGTGACTGAGGACCAAAATTTTTGCATATTCATGATCGCCATATCGCAGTGCATATATGTAGCCACTTTCCCCGTCCAAGTCCGTTATTTGAAAAACCGACAATTTTGATTGGTCAATGGCGGCCATCTTGTTTTACGGAACAAATTTTCAAATGCAAATCTGAGAGCCCCAGATCCATTGAGCATGTGTACCAAGTTACGAGTCAATCGACCAAGCGGTTCCAGAGGAGAAGATCTTGAAATGTTTTAGGGAAAATCCAAGATGGCCGCCGAACCATCTGACCAATCAGCTTCTTCTTTTGATATGCACTAGATCTCACATTCCCCAATACTTATGTGAAGTTTCGACTTCATCGGTTAAACAGCGGCCGGGATACAGTTGACACAAAATCCGGCGGAATCACACATTAGCAATTACAATAGGTTTGCACGCCTGTGGCTTGCAACCCTAATAATGTCTTCATTTGAAAATTTGACAATTTTGATTCCTCTATAGCGGCGAAACTATTGAACCTACGTGAAAAGGGTAGACACACTTCTGAAAGAGCTGCTTCTGGACAACATAATACTACAAACTATAAGGCTGTACCTATCGTAGTCCCAGAGATATAGGCTCTACAAGATGTGCTCCGTTTCTGACAAAATTCAAGATGGTGGCCAAACCACGTGACTGAGGACCAAAATGTTTGCATATTCATGATCGCCATCTCGCAGTGCATATATGTAGCCACTTTCCCCGTCCAAGTCCGTTATTTGAAAAACCGACAATTTTGATTGGTCAATGGCGGCCATCTTGTTTTACAGAACAAATTTTCAAATGCAAATCTGAGAGCCCCAGATCCATTGAGCATGTGTACCAAGTTACGAGTCAATCGACCAAGCGGTTCCAGAGGAGAAGATCTTGAAAGGTTTTAGGGAAAATCCAAGATGGCCGCCGAACCATCTGACCAATCAGCTTTTTCTTTTGATATGCACTAGATCTCACATTCCCCAATACTTATGTGAAGTTTCGACTTCATCGGTTAAACAGCGGCCGGGATACAGTTGACACAAAATCCGGCGGAATCACACATTAGCAATTACAATAGGTTTGCACGCCTGTGGCTTGCAACCCTAATAATAATAATAATAATATATTAATATATAATAATAATATATTTCCTCAAGAAATACTCGTTGCAGAAATATATAGATTGATATATTTATGCTATTTCATGACAAAAAAATCAACCGAAAGAGGACACTGATTTACTGGAAATGTGGCACAGAAATAATAAACGTCTGGGAATTCAGGATTTTTTCCTGTTGGGACGTTAAGAACACTGTTCTGGACGTCAGGATGCCTGTTGCAATTTTACCGAGATTGCACCCCGCTCCACCCCCACCCACCCTTGTAACAGCCTCCTCTGTAGGAACTTCTGAAAACTTGATGATCACAAAGTTTCATGGGGAAATCCAAGATGGCGGCCTGGTGGCCATATTGGATTTTCGAATCGGGTCTAAAAGGTTATCTTGCCCATCTGAAAATCTTTTTACTTATTCTGGCTTCAGTTATAAACGTGAGAATATTCCATAGACTAGTAACGGTTTTCCGCTGCCAAATAGAAATTACAGCAGTCAACGTTCAGTCAACACTTGTCGATCGTAAAACCTGTTCTGGTTGGGGGAGTGGGGTGGGGGAGTAGAGAGAATAGTTCTTGAGACCGCGTTGTGTTCTGGATATGATTAAACATTAGTAAGGAACAAATGTTATTTGTTCAGCACCCTAGCAAACATCTTATTTTTTTCTGATAAAAAGAGCGGTTTATCAAAGAGTTATTTTAACTCGGGATGGCGACCAACCGCTCTCTCGTCACAGTTTTCAATCTCTTCAACTGTCGGATCTATCTGACGGTACATGTGACTAACATTCCAAGATCAAAGTAGTAACAAGTAAAATCTTGATTTTCGTGTGGCCTAAGTGTACAGTAATAGTTTTCCGGTGACTGTTTGGAGTGGTTTTCTTTGTCTTCTCTCCACACGAGTTCGTAGTGGTGAGAAATTGAGTGTGTTGGCCAGTTCGTAGTAGTGGCATATTGAGCGTGTTGGGCCAGACGAATGGGAAAAGTACGAGAGGCTCTGGCGTGTGGAGTTCTGAGGTGGGCTGTGTGAGGGTTGGGAGCTCTGGAATTTTTGTTTATTAACGCGTATGTAGACACTTTCAGCACGCTTATATATAGGAAGAGACACTCGAATAGAGTGAACCACGGGATAGACACTTTACTGTTATAAGCCAGGATTTCTTATAAGTTTTGCTCCGGTTGTCCATTCACTTTCATATTGTTTACGAGGGGTGCGCTTTAGAGCACTACTTTGAAAACTCAAAAATGGATCGAGTACAAAAGACGAGTATACATACTGAATCTTGAGATCAAGAGATACAGTTCCTACCAGAATGGTGATGTATATCATCGTCTTCAGCCCAGATTAAATTCAATTGCTTCCATGTCTTGTCAAGTTTAATTTGATCCAATACTTGTGATCGGCTCGAGAATGGTTTGTTGAAGACATCGAGATACTCATCCCGAAACAGCCGCGGTATAAAATCTCATCACAGTGGAGTAAACTATATGTATAGTCCAATGTAAATACAACCCTTAGTTTCCCGTGGGACTTCCGGGGATTGACCTGGGATGTTGTTGTGCACACCGCAGGTCATCGTAAGAATAGGCCTCAGCTCCTCAGACAGCTTGTCGTAAGAGGCGACTAACTGAGGCACCCGTGGGGTTCCCGGATGTAAAAAGGAATAGGACCCCACCCGTGTGGTTCCCGGGTGTGAAAAGGAATAGGACCCAACGTCGTGATATGACTGAAATATAGTTGAAAGCGACGTTAAATCATATTCACTCACTCATTCACTTACAACACTTAGTGACTTCAACTATCTCAAAATATTCTAAAAGAACGAATGAGATGAATCAGCTTCATTATTCACAGAACCTTTGTTGATAACGCTTCACCTGAAGACTTCATCTGAACGTAGCTGTCCTGAGGAGGCATGGTACCCTTCTCACTGAAGAAGACAAATGCATCACATTAACCTACTACTGCAGTTGATGTGAGAGAGATATCATGATGCATGACGACTTCCAATATTGCCACTATCCCCGAATTTCAAACAATAGTAAAATTCAGGTAAGAAATGAAATAACTGCAACTATTTTATGCGAGTGCAGATGATCCGCTTCCAAGACAAATTGTGGATTCTATTTTAAGATATTTGAGAAGCAGAGTGTTTGAAATGAAACAAATACTTCACAACAAAACTAATATGTCTGAAAAAGCAGGTCTCTCTCTTGGCGTATTCAGATCTACATGTAGTAACGAAGTTGATGAGCTTAGAGTAACGTTTCAGGCAGAGAACGGGTGGTAGACGGGGTTTGAATGTTATTATATTCCTCCTTTCCCATCTTCACAAGTCCAGGTAAATCCTAAACCCTTACCTTGACATTTATCGTGATTCGAATGAGTTCTTGAGTCGACGCCTCTATTATACAATCTCGTACATTTCATCTCTCGCGCTTGTTTTAAATTAGCATATCGGTATCCCAAGCCTGCAGTTTTTGCTTTAAATTCCGATGTAGATTTCATCCCGACATTAAAGCACTTCAGCCTGTGATGAAATCCAATCCTGTCACATCTTATACCTCGCAGCGGACTGGCATAATCTGCTAGCTTAGCGCGTTCACTGATTGGTTTGATTCAGAGAAAACCCATATTAACCTATTTATATCCAGAACTAGTATGGGTAACTAGCCATGCCGGTGTATCAATCCTAACAGATCGATCGATACACTGGCTCGCGAGGATATCCTGTCCTGGATTTTGTAAAAGAACTATGAAATTATCATGTTCTAAAAATAGTCACTTGACCTAGATTCTTATTAGTCTCATTCCAGATATGAAAATAACTTCCGTTGACTTGGATGACTAAGAAAGTAATTCAATTATAAAGCAGGAACTTGAGTAGACCTAGTAGTTCCCTCCCCACTAAAGGAGAGACCTAGCCCTATATCATTTAGGAGGACGCGTTCGACCGGAAAATGTAGCGCACAATCTTTCTCGGCTGACGAATCGGTTAACCAAGGGACAAATCACATACCTTAAATACTGCTTACAACCACGATCATCTCAAAAGGTACTCTTTTCTGAAGTCTTTTCATCTTTTGAATGTTGTTGTGGCGCGCAGACACAAAGCCACTTGACTAACATTGACGTTACACTGATTTAAGGCAAGGGAGACTACTAGTAGTATGAGTAATGTCACGCACCGCAACATCATTCGCTGTCCATGGTTAATACGCGCATGCACGTCCACTCAACTTCGAAAAGGATTGTATTTTAGTCAAAATGGAAACATTGTTGCTGGTCAACAATGTATGTCGCAAATAAATATCCAGCCACTACTCTCGCAGTGTTTGTGTCCGAAGGGAAACATTGGTCCTCGTCGACAATGACGGTGGACAATAAATTTTCCGTCACTCCTCTCGCAGTGTTTGAATAAATTGCCTGCCACTATTCTCGCAGCGTTTGAGTCGGAAGAAAAACCACTGTTCCTGGTTGACAATGACGGTCGACAGTAAATTTCTTTCCCTCACTCTCGCAGTGTTTTAATGGGAAGGAAAACCTTGGTCCTGGATGACAATGACGGTCGACAATGAATTTCCTGCCACTCCTCTCGCAGTGCTCAAAATATGTCCCGCCACAACTCTCGCTGTGTTTGAAACTGAAAGAAAACATTGGTTCTGGTCAACAATGTAGGTCGCAAATAAATTTCCCGCCACTACTCTCGCAGCGTTTGTGTCCGAGCGAAACCTTGGTCCTGGTCGACAATGACGGTCGACAATAAATTTCTTGCCCTCACTCGAGTCCGAAGGAAAAAAATTGTTCTGGTTGACAATAAATTACTGGCTCTTACGTTCGCAGTTTTTGAGTCCGAAGAAACACATTGGTCCTGGTCATCATTAAACATTGGTCCTGGTCGACAATACATTTCTTGTCCCTACTCCTCAAGTGTTTTAGGCCCAAGAAGAAACATTGGTCCTGGTCGACAGTGACGGTTGAGAACACATCTCTCACCCCTAGTAGGCCTATTCTTGTAGTGTTTTAGTCCGAAGAATAAAATTGGTTCAGGTTTACATTGAATTTCTTGCCACTACTCTGGCAGAGTTTTAGTCAGAATGTCTTTTCCAAATCACCTTTCCAATTATAGATCCTAGCCTCTATCTACATGAAGTTCAGTTATTCTTCAACAATTGTTAAACCAAAAAATATTATTTAGATTGAATGTGAAAGTCTACTGGTATATACAGATACAGCCCGGATTCTTTAGTAAAACTTTTATTTTTTAATTTGATAAACCAAAAACGACGACATCCTCTTTCCCACCTCATAATATCTCCCCTTTACTTCGTAAGGCAAGATAAAAAGGCTATTTGATAAAATTTTCTTAACTAACATGACTAAGTGACGCATTGTTAGCAGCTGCACATGTATGGCTTACAAACAAGAGTATTCATATACTGTATGGTATCTTATAGTGTAATTAACTGACAATCGACAGAAAACATCCATTTTTCCGTACACTCTTCGAATTGGCCTGCATATATCAGTGCACTGGCTTTGTTCAAAAGGATTTAAAAAGCCATTTTCAACTTGACTGGTTGTTTAGCATGACCTGCTCTTCTCTGTATTTTGAGGGCAAATAATTAAAATAGATGAGAGATTTACATTTTCATGAGTAAAACTTACTCTTTTTCTTCATATTCGTATACAAGTGGTTTGCAATTTAATAATTAATAATAAATAATTATTGTACAGCGTAACCTCGCTATAGCTATGTTATTGGGGGATTAAATTTGAACAGCCTTTCAGCCTAAGGAAAGGAATGAAATGATATGCATTTGTCACTTTGGGGGACATGACAGCACCCGTCTTATAACAGAATCAGCGCTACATTGAGGCACCTTATAACCAGTCTAGACTGTACTAAAGTCTGTCCATTTTAATTAGTCGTCTACTGTGAAGATTGTGAAAAATCAGTAGTTAACTCCGCATAAATTTTTTTTGCAAGGTGTAGAACAAACTGAACTCTACAAAATGACTACCATTACTCCTTGATATCGATAACATATGACGCTTGAAATAACTTTGTAATTCTCCCCATACAAAACTCCAGTACATTTGTTTCATGTAGCGGGCCTCAATTACATAGAGAGGCGTCATAATGTATTCATACTCACTGGCACAAAGGTCATTGATTCCGTATTAAGTAATAACAGGCGGTCCGTTGAAGTGTCGCTTATATACCATGCCCAGTGAAATTGCTGAATGATAAAACGCACACACCTCTATGACCGTACACGGCAGTGTTGACCTTCGTGCTAGTAAACATGAATACAGTATGACGTCTCTCTATGTAATTGAGGCCCGGTACATGAAACAACTGTACTGCAGTTTTATATGGAGAGAATCACAAAGTTATTTCAAGCGTGATATATTATCGATATCAAGGAGGAACGGTAGTCATTTTGTAGAGTCCAGTTTGTTCTACATGCTGCAAAAAAGAAAATTTATGCAAAGACATATACTCATTTTTGACAAGCTCCAAAGTAGACGACTAATTAAAATGGACAGACTATAGCATCTAGTATGTGAATTATAAAAAACAAGGCCATGCTAAACAACCAATGAAACCGCGAACATTGAGTCAATACTCAATCCCAGATAAAATGCTCGCCACAACACGGCAAAGTCCGGCTCCGTTATATAATGGTCATGGTAAGAATAGGCCTCAGGTCCTCAGAGAGCTTGTCGAAAGAGGCGACTAACTGAGGCACCCGTGGGGTTCCCGGGTGTCAAAAGGAATAGGACTCCACCCGTGTGGTTCCCGGGTGTCAAAAGGAACAGGACCCAGCGTCGTGATATGACTGAAATATAGTTGAAAGGGACGTTAAATCATATTCACTCACTCACCCCTAGATACAATGCTCGACCCTGTGGAAATTATGTACCATCGCAAAGCCACAACACGGAAAAATCCGGCTCCGTTATATAATGGGTTTCAGAACAGTTTATGAATAGACTCGACAAGTCGCGAAAATTCAAAATTATAGCCTTGTATCCCTTTCTTTAGCGGTGCCAAATGAAAATGTTTTTTTTTTGTATTGTTGAATTTACGCAGAAAAGAACTAGTTAGTATTTTCACGGGGAAAACTACGGACTGATAGATTTTCTGTGTTCGTTTACCCAAGAGTGATAGCGTTCTGGTCAATAGTGAAAATTGAACGCATTACTCCGCATTGCCAACAAACACGATCAAACAACCAGAGCCCTGAACCAACGAAAAACTCTAACAAATTGGTGCGTAAAACTAATTGCATATTCTTATGCTTGTTTATGCAAATCAATACCCAATCTTTCCTGGTTTTAGAAATCCGTTCTAAAATGAAGAATTTGCCTTTACGTTGGGAAAATTTTGGTTCGTTCTAAAGTCAAGCGATTTCAAAGTGAAACTTGCCAGTTACTTGTCAATACGATGTATTTTTCATAAGAAGTTTTCTAATATTCACTTTCTTTACTTTTACATGTTGGTTCTGTTTCATGCGGGGAGAGGAATTGCTAACCTATGAGGGTGCCACCAACGACAATATCTATCAACCCACCTTTGGCATCCTCACTCGGACGGATACAGAAGATGACATGCGTGACCCGAGCGACTAGTGACCAACAACGATCTCCATCAACTAACCAGCGACAGTCTAATTTGAAAGGACTAGATGGGAGAGAGGCGGCGGAATGTACCGAAATACCATCATAGCAATAAGCGACAATCCACGACATCTATCAGCTCATCGTTGTCATTCGCATTTGGACGGATACAGGAGATGAGATGCGTGAGTCAATTGACAAGTGACCAACAACAGCGATATCTGTCAACTCACCGTAGGCATTGGCACCCGAACGGATACAGAAGATGACATATGCATGAGCCGATCGACTAATGACCAACAATAACGATGCCCATCCAGTGACAGTCTAACTTGGTAGGACTAGATGCAGGAGATGAATTGTGCGAGATGAACAACCATGCAGTAACCTTAACATATGACATTATTTATTAACGGATCAATGACTGTCAAATTCGGTAGCTGACTGGTTTTCCATTCTAAAATGAGGACTTTGCCTTAAGTTTGGAAAATTTTGGTTCGCTTCTAAAGTCAAGAGACTTCAAATTTAAACTTAACAGTATTTTTTAACAAGTTTTCTGATATTTACCTTTTTATATTTTGGTACTCTCATGCAGAAGTTGAATGCCAACTTGTAAGGCTGTCACCAACGACGATATCTATCAACTCAACTTTGCCATTCGCACTCGCACGGATACAGAAGATGACACGCGTGGGCCGATCGGCTAGTGACCACTGACCAACAACGACGACATTGGAACTCAAAGGCGTTCAAATGAAACGACAATCCAAGTGTGAGGTGAGCGAATTGTCATGCAAAAGTCTTTGGAATCATTCGGACAGGAGTATACCCATGCAGCGATAAGACGATATTGCCATCATCTCTCGCCAGCATCATTGACAACTTGGCATTCAGGCCAGACAATAGATTTGTTCGCTTAGTACACATTACTGTTCCATATTTACTTGAGTTTTGGTGATAGTAATGCCTCGTGAAATAGGCCTGGAATTATTTTTGTGGACAAAAATTATGGCCAGTGGCTCTGTGGCCAGTCAGAGCAGTATTTTGAAAAGGTGAAATAAAAGCAGCTGTATTAGCTTGGAAAATAATGTTACTTGTGAAATGAGGTGATCGTGTCTGATCGTATTCTTTCGTAATCCGTTGGTGTGAGGCAAGTGCAAAGGAACGGCCAGACCATTTTTGCATTTTTTTTTACAGGTACGTGTTGCTGTTGTTGTAGACTAAATCTGTGAATCCACGCCGTAACACTGATGGTAAATTCACCGATATACAACAACAACAATACCAAGTCCCTGAAAAAAGACAAGCTCATGCAAGACTACCTTGATTCGTGATTTCGCCATTTACCGTGTTTTTATGTGATAATTTTATGTTCTCTGACCCAAACGAAAGACGATCTATAAAAAAACTATCTGTCGTCGTGGCAGGGAACAGGGGTTAGAGAAAGCTCGAATATAACTGGACATCTGGCAAAATGTATTCAGGTCTATTTATTCAACAGCATAACCACTGTATTAATCTAGCCCATTTAACACCATGTGGTGGCGCCACCTGTACGTGGATTTTCTCGAAACGCAATCCCATTCAAGGTCTCATGGGCGTACACCAGTGAACAAAATTTCAAGTGAAAGCGCCCATCCATTGGAGATTTATTGCCCGTACATACGTACGGACGGGACGGGACGGGACACCCGTTCATTGTGATATGGGTTGTTTGGATTTGTTTTTCTCTTCTCGTCATGTAGAACACGATGGGAAGGGTCCCCGAGCGAAACGGTGAAATTTTTCGAAAAGTACCGGGTAGGTCTGGATAAAGGCTCATATAGCTCCATACTGGCTATATGGGGGTATAGGCTCAACCTGGGAAATTCACACACGTTCATTGTGATATGGGTTGTTTGGATTTGTTTTTCACGTCTCGTCATTTAGAACAGGATGGGAAGGGTTTCGAAGCGAAACGGTGAAATTTCTGGAAAAAGTTCATCGAGGCCTGTGTAGGCTCATATAGCCCCATACTGGCTATGGGGGTATAGACCCATACTGGGTGGACGTTTTGGGGTCTAGGTGAGCCCCTAATGATCCTATGGTGTCGTGTGAGGTCTTGTTTTCAAGCTCTCGTGGAGGAGCATCCGACTAATAGTTCGTCCGTTTTCAATATTCTGCGCATGCGCAGTCTGGCCGTAGTATAGAAAGCAGGCATTTTGGGGGGTATGTGGGTGTGTGTTTGGGGTAGAGATGGACCGCTATTGGCCCGAATGGGTCGTGGAAGGTGTCAAAGTGAAGCTTGTGTGGGGTAGAGTCAGAATGGCGTGTTTTCAAATGCAAGTCGCGTCAATCTGCGCATGCGCAGTTGGTTGTAGTAAGTAAAGTGGTCATTTTGGGGCAGTGCAGGAAGGTATTTGGTGTCGAGATGGACCATCCTTGGTCCGAATGCGTCGTGCGGGGTGTTCTTTTGTAGCTCTCGGGGTGTAGACCCCGATTTGAGGGCTGCCCACGTCACCTGTGACGTCGTCGGTGACGTCATCAGTACGAGTAGTAGCGAAAGTGGACATTTTGGGGCAGTGAAGGAAGGTATTTGGGGTAGAGAGGGACCATCCTTGGTTCGAATGCGTCGTGGGAGGTGTCATGTTGTAGCTCTCGGGGTGTACATCCCGATTTGAGGGATGTTCACGTCATCTGTGACGTCATCAGTAGGAGTAGTAGCCAAAGTGGACGTTTTGGGGGGTGTGTGGAGGTGTGTTTGGGGTAGAGAGGGACCAGCCTTGGTCCGAATGCGTCGTGGGAGGTGTCATGTTGTAGCTCTCGGGGTATAGACCCCGATTTGAGGGATGTCCGCGTCATCTGTGACGTCATCGGTAACGTCATCAGTACGAGTGGTAGCGAAAGTGGGCATTTTGGAGCAGTGAAGGATGGATTAGTAGTATAAAAGCGCATTTCGAGCCCTATTGACCTTGCGGCGCAATGCGCAATGAGTATATGCGCGTATGTGTGTGTGTGTGTGCGTGTGTGGGTGTGTATGCGTGTGTGTTCGTATGTGTGTGGGTGTGTGTGTGCGCGTGTGTGTGTGTACGCGGGTGTGCGTGTGTTTATGCGTGTGTGTATACGTCTGTGTGCATGTGTGTGTCGCCGTATGCAGGCGCACGCTCCTGTGGTGCAACCTGTACCCTATAGCCCGTAGGGCATAAGGTACGCCACCAATCACAGAATACATGTACTCTGCGCATATCCATGTACATGTACTCTGTGTATGTCATTCTACATGTGCTCTGTTCACGTCCATGTATACATACTCTGTTCAAATCCATGTACATACTCTCTGTCCATGTCGCTATATAGCTGGAATATTGCGGAATGCGACGTTAAACCTTAATTCTCTCCCTCTCCCCCTCTCTCTCTCTCTCAATGAACATGTACTCTTTACAATGTCGCATGTAGACCGGTGAGAGAACAACAACAGCAAGGATGACAGGTCAATCATTTTATTTTCCCCTCCAGTACATCATACCCAAGCTGG
>JAVTVY010032333.1:0-15173 GCA_036873755.1 Hanleya hanleyi
TGATTATATTAACGGAGATAGGTCTATAAACATCTATCATGATTATATTAACGGAGATAGGTCTATAGACATCTATCATGATTATATTAACGGAGATAGGTCTATAAACATCTATCATGATTATATTAACGGAGATAGCTCTATAAACATCTTTCATGATTACATTGACGGAGATAGGTCTATAGACATCTATCATGATTATATTAACGAAGATAGGTCTATAAACATCTATCATGATTATATTAACGGAGATAGGTCTATAGACATCTATCATGATTATATTAACGGAGATAGGTCTATAAACATCTATCATGATTATATTAACGGAGATAGGTCTATAAACATCTATCATGATTATATTAACGGAGATAGGTCTATAAACATCTATCATGATTATATTAACGGAGATAGGTCTATAAACATCTATCATGATTATATTAACGCAGATAGGTCTATAAACATCTATCATGATTATATTAACGGAGATAGGTCTATAAACATCTATCATGATTATATTAACGGAGATAGGTCTATAAACATCTATCATGATTATATTAACGGAGACAGGTCTATAAACATCTATCATGATTATATTAACGGAGATAGGTCTATAAACATCTATCATGATTATATTAACGGAGATAGGTCTATAAACATCTATCATGATTATATTAACGGAGACAGGTCTATAAACATCTATCATGATTATATTAACGGAGATAGGTCTATAAACATCTATCATGATTATATTAACGGAGATAGCTCTATAAACATCTTTCATGATTATATTGACGGAGATAGGTCTATAGACATCTATCATGATTATATTAACGAAGATAGGTCTATAAACATCTATCATGATTATATTAACGGAGATAGGTCTATAGACATCTATCATGATTATATTAACGGAGATAGGTCTATAAACATCTATCGTGATTATATTAACGGAGATAGGTCTATAAACATCTTTCATGATTATATTAACGGAGATAGGTCTATAAACATCTATCATGATTATATTAACGGAGATAGGTCTATAAACATCTATCATGATTATATTAACGGAGATAGGTCTATAAACATCTATCATGATTATATTAACGGAGATAGGTCTATAAACATCTATCATGATTATATTAACGGAGATAGGTCTATAAACATCTATCATGATTATATTAACGGAGACAGGTCTATAAACATCTATCATGATTATATTAACGGAGATAGGTCTATAAACATCTATCATGATTATATTAACGGAGATAGGTCTATAAACATCTATCATGATTATATTAACGGAGACAGGTCTATAAACATCTATCATGATTATATTAACGCAGACAGGTCTTTAAACATCTATCATGATTATATTAACGGAGATAGGTCTATAAACATCTATCATGATTATATTAACCGCGATAGGTCTATAAACATCTATCATGATTATATTAACCGCGATAGGTCTATAAACATCTATCATGATTATATTAACGGAGATAGGTCTATAAACAGATATCGTGACTATATTAACGGAGATAGGTCTATAAACATATATCATGATTATATTAACGGAGATAGGTCTATAAACATATATCATGATTATATTAACGGAGATAGGTCTATAAACATATATCATGATTATATTAACGGAGATAGGTCTATAAACATATATCATGATTATATTGACGGAGATAGGTCTATAAACATATATCATGATTATATTAACGGAGATAGGTCTATAAACATCTATCATGATTATATTAACGGAGATAGGTCTATAAACATCTATCATGATTATATTAACGAAGATAGGTCTATAAACATCTATCATGATTATATTAACGGAGATAGGTCTATAAACATCTATCATGATTATATTAACGGAGATAGGTCTATAAACATATATCATGATTATATTAACAGAGATAGGTCTATAAACATATATCATGATTATATTAACGGAGATAGGTCTATAAACATATATCATGATTATATTAACGGAGATAGGTCTATAAACATCTATCATCATTATATTAACGGAGATAGGTCTATAAACATCTATCATGATTATATTAACGGAGATAGGTCTATAAACATATATCATGATTATATTAACAGAGATAGGTCTATAAACATATATCATGATTATATTAACGGAGATAGGTCTATAACCATCTATCATGATTATATTAACGGAGATAGGTCTATAAACATATATCATGATTATATTAACAGAGATAGGTCTATAAACATATATCATGATTATATTAACGGAGATAGGTCTATAAACATATATCATGATTATATTAACGGAGATAGGTCTATAAACATCTATCATCATTATATTAATCAAGATATCGAAAGATCACAGAAACCTTCCGATGTTGGCAATCGTTTGAGGGTGAAAAATGTTATTATAATTTCCGAGGGCTGTACACCTTGTGTAAGTGACTTTGGGATTTGATTGGATTATTGCGGGTGCGTTTAGTGAAAATTGACAAAGTCATACGAATATCATGGGAATCTATGATGATAGACTTGCCTTCATTTGTCTCTAGAGACGAGTAGAGACACTGACACTTTATTCATATTTGTCAGACTGTATTTGCTTAATTATTCCAGCATTACTTGGTAACACAGGCCCTCGGACCAGGGTGTGAGGGAGAGCGACGTTGAATACGATAACAGTCCCTATTTGGCTTGGTGAGGGAGAGGGCGTTTCATGACTTTATAGCATATCAGCATAGTTAAGTGCCAGTCCTAAGGTGTATTCCATGCCACGAAGATCTCACAGTGAAACATATTCTTATCGACTCTATAGAGTTTAAGATTATAAGAGATTCTTTTTATCGAGCGACTACTTTGGAAGATCTTTTTGGTCGTGTGAGGGAAGACTGTGTCTTAGGTTATTTGAGAGAAATCGGTTTGCTGCACAAGTTTTAATGTGTGCATGTTCTAATGTGTTGGATTACTAAGTTATTAACATGAATACTTAGAATTTTGTTTGATCATCCTTATATAGCTGAAATATTGCTGAACCTCAATTTTCTCTCTCTTATAGGCGTCTGGTCGGATGTTCAATATTAAACATATAATATGTTACTACAACATGATCAGATGTGAGGGTATACGCGCCGTATATGACGAATTTCTACAATCAGAAGATATCTACATTCCACGTAAATTTCGGGAAAACGGAACACCGGGAGATAAGCTGCTCAAAAACAGCGCAAACAACAACTTAGTCCAGAGAAATTCCATATGGAGATATGCAGATTAAGGGAACAGGCAGGTAAGCAAGAAGAAAAACAGAACAGTTGCGACTCCTCATTTCAAGATCTCATCCAACGAGTACCGAACGTGTCAGTGAGAAGTAAATTGAATGAACTTTGGCTCACTGAAATTTCTGAAGAGGAGGAGAAGTCAAAAGACATTTGGCGCAGTAAACGGCAGTGGTTCAAAAGTTTATCCGAGAAGGAATATATTCAACCTGATACTCCATCAACGGTAGCACAAATAATACGGGGAAATGTCACGTTTGCCGAAGCAGTTCAACAAGCTCAGCAAACGCCGACATAACAGTGATCTGTTCAACGATCATAGCCTTCGTCCCAAGTGCCTGTACAGATCGCTTATGGCACAGCGCCATTTTTTAGACAAGCGCCCAGAAAGAAACAGGCCCCCAACACCACCCAAACAACAGCAAACAAAGAAGAATCAACGAACTTACCGGTATCGTCCAGTCAACAAACAACCCGATCAACCGACGGTTCAATTCATTCAGAATCAACCAGCCGTGAATTCATCTTACATGGCGGTGACTCCATCAACAAGCTACGAGACAGCGACGTTACCACCCACAACCCACCAGAACACAGTTTGTCACCGAGAGTAATGGCCGATGGCGAAATCGTCACGGAAGGGCAAACTGCCGGTGAGAGGGGCCAGAGCCAATTTCAAGATGAGTTTACGGCAGTGACAGAGTCTGAACCAGTAGAGAGTGTAGACCCCAAAGTGATAAATCTTTCAAGCCTCATTTTAACTGTGGACGAGAGAAGTTTACTTCTCAAAGGGATGAAATATACTCCGACACCAAAAAGAAATGACCACGAACTGGAAAGTGACATATCCCATTTTTGTAGAAAACTGAGACTGCAGGAACTATTTCATGATACGGCAAACATTAATGAGTCGCCTTTAAAAAATAAAAGCACTATTGAACCCGGCGGATGTAGGGACAGAAATCTGGATATTTTCATAGATTATCTGACTCATTTTACCAGAGAAACCAACCATGTAAATACGATATCTAATCCCAATTCGTCTGAATTAACAGCCCTAAAACGTCTCCAGAATAACAAAAATATAGTTTAAAAAGAAGCAGATAAAGGGTCAGCAATCGTAATCATGGATCGGGAATATTATCGGGCTAATATTGAAGTATGTTAAATGAGAATGGTAAATATGAAAACATTAACCAAAACGTAGATAATGGCGCTTCAAAGAAAATTGATAATCTCATACAAACAAATGGTCAAGGTCTCACTAAATCCGAAAAAGACTATTTAACCAAATTTGAATCTAAAACAAGTCAATTATATGGCCTACCCAAAATCTATAAGTCAAAGGAGATCTTATCAGCTATATAAGAGCAAAATTCTGAATATATATGTTTGAAATGCCCCAAAGACCTAAAGTTTAGATCCAATGTGGCCGGACCGACCTGTCCGAGTCCATGACATTATCCCCCAGCGACAGTTTCCCCCACGACATTTTTCCCACCGACATTTTCCCACACGGCATTTTCCCCAGGCGACATTTTCCCCAGGCGACATTTTCCCCACCCTAATATTACGTGCTGTAATAATTACGATCTGCCGACAATCGCAGTCGCGGTCATTTCCTCAACTTGAATTTTTACGTAGGAGAGTTCTAGAAATTCAAGGGAGATTACTTTTTAGTTGAACATCGGCAGATGTATGCAAACGTAGGCATAATAGATAAGAATAGATTATCAATATCAAACACATCTTTAACGAAAATATGCATGGCGACAAGAGAGCAAAGCTCTTAGTGGGATGAAGACAATTGGGCAAATGAAACAATAGTTCGTGGAAGACTTATTAATGTCACTATCCAAGAATTACCTGATCAATCGAGTGAAAATGATATCCTATTGAAAGAGCTCAACTAACTCCACTACCTCATTCACAATTTCTGGGAATAACACTGAACCGAAGACATACATTTCGGTCATTCCCTCATGTAAGAAGTCACGGGAGTGCTGGTACATGCAGTACATGGAGATGGCAGCCATGCAGTGGACTTCAGATCAATATTACAATTATAGTATATTGTTGCTCATAATACACAAGGCATTCTCTCAGTCGATGACACCACGGAGCATACTATAGAGTAGGCCTCATGATGAAACTATAGATGTACAGTACAGTACAACGCAGGACTTCCAAGTCAGATATCCTAATTTATCTTTTTCTCAGCGTAACTGCGTAATTCCAGTTATAACCCTCTCTTTTTCTGACAGCGTAACTGCGTAACCTCGTCGAAGGACCATTTCTTTTTTGCTCAGCGTAACTGCGTAACTTTGTCAGAACCTTTCTGTTTTGCTCAGCGTAACTGTGTAATTTCGGATCTAGACCTCTCTTTTCCTGAGAGCGTAACTGCGTAACTTTAGGTGCACCTTAGACATGTTTCTGACAGCGTAACTGTGTAAATTCGGCGATGGATTATTTATTTCCTCAACGTAGCTGCGTAACTTCGTCAAACTCTCTCTTTTTCTCAGCGTAAAGTTCTGCTGGTCTCCAGTGATGGACCAATTCATTTTACTCACAGCGTAACTGCGTAACTTCGTCAGACCCTTTCTCTTTTGCTCGGCGTAAATGCGTAACTTGGTTCTAGACCTCTCCTTGACTCGAGAGCGTAACTGCATAATTTTAGGTGTACCATAGACATCTTTTTCTGACAGCGTAACTCCGTAAGTTCAGCTGTGAACGTCTTTGCATGCGGACAGCGTAACTGCGTAACTCCATTCATGGACCATTTATTTTTGCTCTGCGTAACTTTATTAGACCCTTTCTGTTTTGCTCCTCACAAATAGCATTAACTTGATTAGAGGTTTTCCCTTTTTGTCAGCGTAAGTGCGCAAGTCCAGGGATACATGTAAATCAATTCCTCTTTTCTGAAAGCGTAACTGCGTAAATCCAGATATAGATCTCTGTTTATGACAGCGTAACTGTGTAACCTCGTCGAAGGGCCATTTCCTTTTTGCTTAGCGTAACTGCGTAACTTTGTCAGACCCTTTCTGTTTTGCTCAGCGTAACTGCGTAATTTCGGATGTAGACCTCTTTTTTTCCTGAGAGCGTAACTGCGTAACTTTAGGTGCACCGTAGACATCTGTTTCTGACAGCGTAACTGTGTAAATTCGGTGATGGATTATTTATTTCCTCAACAGCGTAACTGCGTAACTTAGTCAGACCCTTTCTCTTTTGCTCGGCCTAAAAGCGTAACTTGGCTGTAGACCTCTCTTTGAACCGAGAGTGTAACTGCGTAATTTTAGGTGTACCGGTACCATAGACATCTTTTTCTGACAGCGTAACTGCGTAAGTTCAGCTGTGAACGTCTTTGTATGCGGACAGCGTAACTGCGCAACTCCATTCATAGACCATTTATTTTTGCTCTGCGTAACTTTATTATAGACCCTTTCTGTTTTGCTCCTCACAAATAGCGTAAGTGCGTAAGTCCAGGGATAAATCAATTCCTCTTTTCTGATAGCGTAACTGCGTAACTCCAGATATAGATCTCTCTTTATGACAGCGTAACTGCGTAACCTCGTCGAAGGACCATTTCCTTTTTGCTCAGCGTAACTGCGTAACTTTGTCAGACCCTTTCTGTTTTGCTCAGCGTAACTGCGTAATTTTGGATCTAGACCTCTCTTTTCCTGAGAGCGTAACTGCATAACTTTAGGTGCACTGTATACATCTGTTTCTGACAGCGTAACTGTAAATTCGGCGATGGATTATTTATTTCCTCAACGTAGCTGCGTAACTTCGTCAAACCCTTTCTCTTTTTCTCAGCGTAAAGTTCTGCGTATCTCCAGTGATGGACCAATTCATTTTACTCACAGCGTAACTGTGGAACTTCATCAGACCCTTTCTCTTTTGATCGGTGTAAATGCGTAACTTGGCTCTAGACCTCTCTTTTACTGAGAGCGTAACTGCGTAATTTTAGGCGTACATGTACCATAGACATCTTTTTCTTACAGCATAACTGCGCAAGTTCAGCTGTGAACCAGTCTTTACATGCTGACAGCGTAACTGCGTAACTCCATCCATGGACCATTTATTTTTGCTCTGCGTAACTTTAGACCCTTTCTGTTTTGCTCCTCACAAATAGCATAACCTGATAGAGGCTTTCCCTTTTTGTCAGCGTATGTGTGTAAGTCCAGGGATCAATCAATTCCTCTTTTCTGACAGCGTAACTGCGTAACTTCATCAGACCCTTTCTCTTTTGCTCGGCGTAAAAGCGTAACTTGGCTGTAGACCTCTCTTTGATCCGAGAGCGTAACTGCGTAATTTTAGGTGTACCATAGACATCTTTTTCTGACAGCGTAACTGCGTAAGTTCAGCTGTGAACGTCTTTGTATGCGGACAGCGTAACTGCGTAACTCCATTCATGGACCATTTATTTTTGCTCTGCGTAACTTTATTAGACCCTTTCTGTTTTGCTCCTCACAAATAGCATATGATTAGAGGTTTTCCCTTTTTGGCAGCGTAAGTGCGCAAGTCCAGGGATAAATCAATTCCTCTCTAGCGTAACTGCGTAACTCCAGATATAGATCTCTCTTTATGACAGCGTAACTGCGTAACCTCGTCGAAGGACCATTTCCTTTTTGCTCAGCGTAACTGCGTAACTTTGGATCTAGACCTCTCTTTTCCTGAGAGCGTAACTTTAGGTGCACTGTAGACATCTGTTTCTGACAGCGTAACTGTGTAAATTCGGCGATGGATTATTTATTTCCTCAACGTAGCTGCGTAACTTCGTCAAACCCTTTCTCTTTTTCTCAGCGTAAAGTTCTGCGTATCTCCAGTGATGGACCAATTCATTTTACTCACAGCGTAACTGTGTAACTTCATCAGACCCTTTCTCTTTTGCTCGGTGTAAATGCATAACTTGGCTCTAGACCTCTCTTTTACTGAGAGCGTAACTGCGTAATTTTAGGTGTACATGTACCATAGACATCTTTTTCTTACAGCATAACTGCGTAAGTTCAGCTGTGAACCAGTCTTTACATGCTGACAGCGTAACTGCGTAACTCCATCCATGGACCATTTATTTTTGCTCTGCGTAACTTTATTAGACCCTTCCTGTTTTGCTCCTCACAAATAGCATAACATGATTAGAGGCTTTCCCTTTTTGTCAGCGTAAGTGCGTAAATCCAGGGATAAATCAATTCCTCGTTTTCTGACAGCATAACTGCATAACTCCAGATATAGATCTCTCTTTATGACAGCGTAAGTGCGTACAACCTCGTCGAAGGACCATTTCCTTTTTGCTCAGCGTAACTGTGTAACTTTGTCAGACCCTTTCTCTTTTGCTCAGCGTAACTGTGTAATTTCGGATCTAGACCTCTCTTTTCCTGAGAGCGTAACTTTAGGTGCACTGTAGACATCTGTTTCTGACAGCGTAACTGTGTAAATTCGGCGACGGATTATTTATTCCCTGAACGTACCTGCATAACTTCGTCAAACCCTTTCTCTTTTTCTCAGCGATTTTGCATAACTCCAGTGATGGACCAAATCATTTTACTGACAGCGTAACTGTGTAACTTCGTCAGACCCTTTCTCTTTTGCTCGGCGTAACTTGGCTCTAGACCGCTCTTTTACCGTGAGCGTAACTGCGTAATTTTAGGTGTACCGTAGACATCTTTTGCATAAGTTCAGCTGTGAACCTCTTTGCATGCGGACAGCGTAACTTCATCCATGGACCATTGAATTTTGCTCTGCGTAACTTTATTAGACGCTTTTCGTTTTGCTCATCATAGTTCTGCCATTTCTCCAGATAATTATATTTCAAATTAGGTCAATCCAATATGGCTGCCAAAGCTTTTGACTAATCACCATCTTGTCATTATACTGCATATGTATGCAACATATGATGTAAGAGCATTTGGAGTTATCAGCACAGACGGTAAAGGGCTTAAATATACACGTGTGCATCATTTTTCAGCCTACATGTATATATGAGTGTAACCCATCAAAACATTGTATGAACTAGAATTTGACCTACCTTGATGAAATAGTACGTTTTGATGAAGTTGAATAGGCTTCAATAAAGTACTGTAGTGTACATTTGAACAGCCAAGCCATATCCCTGCAGAAACTGCAACAACTAGAATTTGACCTTGATAAAATAGGCCAAGGTCAATGATATGGTTATCCAGCTGATGGCCGATAGGAGCAATTATTGTCTGGATCCGATTGGGTGAAAACTATGGTGGCCATCTTTAATTTATACGAAACCATTAATCTTGTGTATCTAAGATACCATTTCGCTGTTCAGTGTGAAACGTGGCATAGATCATCGATACATCAAGAAACTTTCAAGGAATGACCGAGGTATGATAGCACTCCATTTCCAGGTAACAGGCTGCATCTTCAGTCTGTCCCCGAACTCACGACCTTCGTGACAATAGCCGAACCACTCTATCCATTCAATCACGGAATCACTCTACAAGAGACTGTCTTTAAAGTCTATTTATACTTCGCACATGTGCTTGTTTTACCTAGAAAAACTATGTCATCATCTGGTTTGTCTCTGGTAATTCCTGCTCTCCTCCCCTGCACACCGCTCTTCAGTGCCGGAGGGAGACTTGAGTATGCAGTAAACCCACCAAGAGAAATATCAACCAGTTTAATATTGAATAAGCTGAAAGTTTCTTAGCATAGATTATTATCTCATTTCAGTATGATTTCATACCTGCTGCAGGGGAAACCTTGGCGGCCATCTTTAATTCATGCAAAATCTTTAATGATGTACATCTCTGAATGAGCGAGTTAGGGGTTTAACATCACGCGAAATCACTCTACAAGAGACTGTCTTTAAAGTGTATTATACTTCGCACATGCGCTTGTTGTACCTAGAAGAACTATGATGTCATCTGGTTTGTGTTTGATAGTTCTTACTCTTCTCCCCTGCACATCGCTCTTCAGTGCCGGAGGGAGACTTGAGAATGCGGTGAACCCAGCAAGCGAAATATCAACTTCTTTAATACTGAAAACTGAAAAGTTTCTTAGCATAGATTCTTACCTCATTTCGGTATGCTTTCATACCTGGAGAGGAAACCTTGGTCGCCATCTTTAATTTATGAAAAATCTTTGATGATGTGTATCGCTGAGTGAGTGAGTTAGGGGTTTAACATAGCGTTCAACACCTTGGAGGCCATCTTTAATTTATGCAAAATCTTTAATGATGTATATATCTCTGACGGAGTTAGGGGTATAACGTCGCATTCAACACCATTTGGGTCATATAGCGACGATATACTATCTGCGATATGGTTAGCTGGACATGTGTGACTATCCATGTACAGCCATCATGTAGAGGAAATTAAACTTCCCCTTGTGGCAACAGACATGGTACAAAACTCGTGCCTCACCCTATTGGGGGCCATTTAAGTGTTCTATATGAAAGTTGAATAACCAAATCAGTTCCTCTGAGTGGCAGGAAGGATGGGCAGCCATGTTTAAGTTATGCAAAATCATTTATGATCTCTATCTCTGATACTGTTGAAGAAGAATTATGATGTCATCTGGTTTGTGAATTAATAGTTCCTGCTCTTCTCTCCTGCATACTGCTCTTCTGAGTGCCGGAGGGAGAGTTGAGTATGCAACCCAGCAAGCCAAATATCAAACGCTTTACTAAAAGTTTCTTAGTGTAGTTTTTTACCTTATTTCGGTACCTTGGTGGCCATCTTTAATTTATGCAAAAACTTTAATGATGTATTTCTCTGGTACCATTTAAGTGTTCTATACGGAACTTGGTATACAGCATCGATGTATCAAGAGACTTGTAATGAATAAATTACATGAGTTCCCCTGAGTGGTGGGAAGGATGGACAGCGATCTTGAACTTATGCAAAAGGCGTATTCCACGTAAAACTATACCACTTTCCGTCAAATTGTCCGTCTCACCGGAAAATGACGTTTGCAACATTAAAAATGTTAAAAAACTGACTGTCTTGTACTGTGTTTGCTAAACACAAAAATGTTGTGTAATGTATGCATATCTGAATATAAACAGTTTTACACTGCACATTTCTTATCTGCAGTATAATAGAGAGACAGAAATGTAAATGTTACTAATGTCATTTGTTCTAATGTCATATGTCCGTCCAATTTTATTTATAATATTCACCACAAAACAAATGTCAATTAAATTATTCAATTAAAGATTTACAGTGGTACTAGCTTGACCTTATTGAGATATATGTACCATTGCCAGTGTATTAAATACCAATACATCAATACTATGAGCATTTAAAAAACGTTTCTAATGTAATTTCCGTCCAACGCCCTTGATGGAAAGGACATTAGAACTTTTTTGACAAGGCTCAATATTACAGCATGGGTGACGACATACACTGACAATGGTACAGATATATCAATATGCTTGGCCTAATTCCACTGAGCATATGCAAGTGCTTCTGTTATAAGAAATTTCTTCAAATAGATTTTGACGGACAACTGGCATTAGTAACACAAATGTTACTAATGTCATTTGTGTTTTGTTCCGCTAAACTAAAAACTGTACAAATAATTCATAGGGGCACTTGTTTATTTTCATCTTATGCAATTCATTGACACATTTTAGATAATAAGGTACAGGGAACTTTGTTTGTTTATGATGTCTTCCAAGTTATTGGTGTTACTAATGTCATATTCCGTCAAGGACGGACAGAAATGGGAGTTAGTGGTACAGTTTTGCGTGGAATCCGCCAAAATCATTTATGATCTCTATCGCTGATACCGTTCAAGTGCTTGATGTAAAATTTGGTATACCTCATTGATACATCAAGAGACATAAGATGAATGACAGAAGTTGTTTCTCTGATTGGGCAGAAATCTTGGCAACCATTTTTAATTTAATCAAAATAATTAATGATCTGTATCTTTGGAAACGTTTAAGTGTTCATTATGAAACTTGGTAAACATCATCGATGCATGAAGAGACAACGAATGACAGAACCAGTTTTCTCTGATTGTTCGGAAACACACTTGGTGACCATTTTGAATTTATTCAGAATCATTAAAAGATCTATATCTGATAATCCCTGGTTGCTGTTGATGCACTATCGACTGTAAGCTTATGCTGTGATTTACGATGAGCAGAAGAGAAATTATCTGAGAAAGTTACGCAGTTACGTGGAGATTAAGAGAAAGGATTCAGGGCTGAAGTTATGCAGTTACGCTAAGGCCATTGTCACTATTGCCCCCATACGCAATATGTGGTTACGCTGTCACATGATTGGATGACCAGCCCTCATCTACATTTTGAGGGCAAATAATTAAAATATATGAGGGATTTACATTCTCATGAGTAATATTTACTCATTTTCTTCAAATTTGTATACAACTTGTTTGCAATTTAATAATTAATAATAATTAATTTTTAGCATCTATCATGCGTATTTAAAAAATCAAGGTACCGTAATGCTAAACAACCAATCAAGTGACAATGGCCTAACATAAAAGGGATTTAGGGCTGGAGTTCTGCTCTTACGCCAAGAAGGGAGAGGATGAATTTATCCCTAGACTCAGTTACACAGACAAATAAGGGAAATTCTCTGACGAAGTTACGCCGTTACGCTGTCCCAGTAATTAATAATAATTAATTTTTAGCATCTATCATGCGTATTTAAAAAATCAAGGTACCTTAATGCTAAACAACCAATCAAGTGACAATGGCCTAACATAAAAGGGATTTAGGGCTGGAGTTGCGCACTTACGCCAAGAAGGGAGAGGATGGATTTATCCCTAGACCCAGTTACACAGACAAATAAGGGAAATTCTCTGACGAAGTTACGCCGTTACGCTGTCCCAGAGAGAGGTCCACAGCTGGAGGTACGCAATTACATTGACAAAATAGAAAACCAGTTACGCGGTCACAAACACAGGTCTACACCTGCAGTTACGCAGCAAAAAGAGAGAAAGGGTCTGATGAAGTTGCGCATTTACGCGGAGTAAAAAATAATGGTCCATCAGTGATACATGTATTACACACTTACACCGTCACAGAGAGGTCTGTACCTGGAGTTACGCAGTTACGCTGTTAGAAGAAGAGCAGTTTCGCTGACAAAGAGAGATAGCCTCTAATGAAGTTACACGATCACAGAGAGGTCTATATCCCCAGTTACGCTGTGGAAAGAAAAAGAGTGACGAAGTTACGCATTTACGCGAAGTAAAAAGAGATGGTTCACCACTGAAATTATGTGGTTACGCTGTCACAGAGAGAGATCTACATCTTAAGTTACGCAGTTACGCTGTCAGAAAAAGAGCAAGGATTTATCCCTGGACTTACGCAGTTACGCTGACAAAGAGAGAAATCCTCTAACGAAGCTACTCTGTCACAGAGAGGCCTATACCTCAAGTTACGCAGTTACGCTGCAAAAGGAGAGAAAGGGTCTGATGAAGTTACGCATTTACGCTGAGTAAAAAATAATGGTCCATCAGTGAAATTACGCACTTACGCTGTCACAGAGAGAGACCTACACCTGAAGTTACGTTGTCAGAAAAAGAGCAAGGATTGATCCCTGGACTTACGCAGTTACGCGACAAAGACAGAAAGCCTCTAACGAAGCTACACTGTCACAGAGAGGGGGGTATACCTCAAGTTACGCAGTTACGCTGCAAAAGGAGAGAAAGGGTCTGATGAAGTTACGCATTTACGCTGAGTAAAAAATAATGGTCCATCAGTGAAATTACGCACTTACGCTGTCACAGAGAGAGGCCTATACCTCAAGTTACGCAGTTACGCTGCAAAAGGAGAGAAAGGGTCTGATGAAGTTACGCATTTACGCTGAGTAAAAAATAATGGTCCATCAGTGAAATTACGCACTTACCCTTACTGTCCAGAAGTGTCACACTTCATGTGAAGTGTGCCTAGAAGTGCCTCTGAAGAGTACACTTGAAAGGCACTTCAACGACAGAGAAAAATATTGGCACACTTCAAAGGTACCCCTTACTGCTTTGAGGTGTACTTGAGGTGTAGTTGAGGTGTACCTGTGAGGTGTACCCTCAGATATTATGAGGTGTATTTGAGGAGTAGATGAGGTGTAGTTGAGGAGTAGATGAGGTGTAGTTGAGGAGTATCGAAATATGCAAATTAGTACACCTCAGTGAGGTGTACACTTCAATGAGGTGTACACCTCAGGTGAGGTGTACCCCTCAGGTGAGGTACTAACTGAGGTGTACTTGGGGCATATCCAATTTTGAAAAATGTATTCGTACCTCCATTGAAAATAGGTACCAGGCATATTTGTATTCTCATTTTTTAGTGAACACCGCTCAGTAGATTGATCCCCATCCTCCTCCTACAATAACTTTGCTGCAGCATTTTTCGCTACAAAGCCTACAACTAACATATGAGCAGCCAAACTTGAAAGTAGGGGAAGGAGACCGTGTATGTCGGAAAATGGTAGCACCACACTTATAAAGGAGCTTCAACATTGGCTCACAAGTGCCCCAATTGCCACACAGAGGATTCCAATGCAAAAGCATACAAGGGACCAATGTATTTGGGAAGTGACAGTTAACATATCCATTTTGGAAATATATCTGGATGGTTGACAACATATCCACAGGTGCCAAAGTTTGCATGAGATTAACAAGTTTCTCTGTAAATTATACAACAGTGCCCATTAACTGATTGCTATGATAATTTGAAGAGAAGAATGTTACAACAGGTTTTAGTTTGATGTATTAGTGTCCTGGTGTCAAAATAATAATAAAAATAAAATAAAAATTGAGTTTACATAGCATTTTTCATGTTGTTTAGAAGTTCAGGAGGTGTAGTTGAGGTGTACGTAGGTAATTTAAAAGTGAGGTACATGTTTTTTTGACAAAGTCAATGAGGTGTACTTGAGGTGTAGGTAA
>JAVTVY010032334.1:0-15223 GCA_036873755.1 Hanleya hanleyi
ATCAGCCGGATTTTGATGGGGATCTTGTTCAAGAGGTACCGGTCTTGCATGAACATGTCTGCATGCAGTCGACCCATCATATCCACCGAGGCACTGTTCGCAGTGAAAGCCTTCCGTTTGTTATATCCCCATTGTCCGCCGTGTCCATGTGCTCGGCCGTGTCCCTGTAGAATAAAGCGGTTGTCAGCTGAGATTTTTTAGCCTCTCGGCCATACGACAACAGTGTCTCGATGTAGACTCGATAGGGGTACGTGTTGGTGGAGTCACTGATGAGTTTGTCGCTGAGAAAAATATCCACCTGCTGAAACATCGAGTGCAGCCAGAGATTCGTCGGGCCCACCGTTGCTTGGTCAGCGATTCTGGTGCCAGCTCCATTGACCACCTTGGCTTTCACATACAAGTAGGTATGGGCTAAATCCACATAGGCCGTATCCGCATTACTGATGGTGAACTCGATGGGCCCGGTTTCGTTGATGCTGGAGAGCGGGAGATGCTCCACCCATAATCCTTGTTCGACACTGGTTTGTGTGGGCGGCACGGTCCACAAATCAAATTCACTGTTGGTGGACGGGCAGGACTCGGCGTGGATTAAGGCCATGTTTTAAGAAAAGATATCCCGGGTCTTCTTGGATGTGCGTCGTCGCTGGGTCGGTCGTCGACTGGTGCGTGATCTCGGTGGGGCAGCTCTTTTATTCCCTACGGTGCGTTGTGCTTTGGCCACCAAGACGCCTCCCGCTTCTTTGGCCCGTCGTTTCAAGGCTTGTCGGGGTGCCGTACCCCCCAAGACATCACCGGCCACTTGCAGTCCACTGCGTACCGCTTGTTTGCCGATTGCTTTCACCCAACGCGTCACCAAGGGCAGGAACGTTTTCACAATGCTGCCGAGTATGTTCCCCAGTCCATGTCCTCGTTGCATGCGTGCACCGCTAAAGACCGGAAAGCCACCCCGGCCTGTTGGGCATAATAGTCGGCATAGCTGCGTGCATCGCACTCGTAAGGTACTTTCATTATGCAAAGTGGGGAGCACGTGCTTGTCGAAAATGAAGTGTCAGCACCACTTTTCCTCGTTCGAATGCCACCGGTCGTCCCGTGTCATCTCTTATATCCACCGTGATCGTGTTGATGTCAGTTTGTCGTACGGGCAAGTAGAGCATGTGGTTGAAACTGTGGGTGACTTGACCTCCATACGTCTTTTTAATGGGGACCACCCGTAACAGAGGTGTGTTGATATCGCCCACGATGTGGTTGTCCACCACGTCCGAGTAGACGTAGAGTCCGTACATACCCGACTTCATATCCATCGGCATCTCGCCATGGTGTTGGGTGGGACCAGCGAACGTCTGTAGATCGAAACCCAGCATTTGCTGTAGTGTAGGACTGAGTTTCACATTCACGGTATCGGTGACGGTAAGCTGTGCCTTGTCGTTGTGTACGTTGACATCGAAGAACACGTTTCTCTTGAAGCGCAAGGCTATCAGGCGTGTTGCACTATCCGTCACCCCCCGTAGCGCCTTATCATGCATCAGTCTTGACAGCCCACCCATGAACTCTTTGGGGGTATCGTATTGGCCTTCGGGCAGGGTGAGTCGGGTGTTTTTGCCTTCGTAGGTGACCTCGTACCACACTTCATTGGCTCGCACGTTGTACCACGAGTAAGGGTATTGGATATCCACGAGGGCACATTCCCACCGGCCAGGTAAATGTAACGGTTGCGGTAACTGGGTGACGTACTTGGCCACGGTGTTGTCAGGAAACACATCCAGCGAACTGTTACTGGGTAGGGTCAGGTAAAACATGGCGACTGAGCTGTCCTGCTGCTGCTGTTGGTTTTAATAGGTGTTCCAGGCCTTGGGCGGTTGTGTCCGGCGTCGTGTTCGTCGCGTTGACTTGCTACGTGTCACGGCTCTGGAGATGTGGGGTGTCCTGATCGAGGGTGGTTTTTTAAAGGTCTGAAAAGAAGGTGCCCGTTGTGATGGTGGTGGAGTTTTGGGGGGTGACTCCGGTTCCCAGTCGGCTTCCCAAGAAGGTTGTGGTGAGAGTCGTGGTGCACGACTCGGCGATTGCTGGGTTTGCTGCATAAAGGCTCAGCGGTGGGGGTTCCCCACCAATTCCTGTGGTACATGCATGTCTTTCAAGCCTTGAGCGAAGACATCCCATCCTCGAGGATCGGTGTGCGATCTGCGTTGACGCATCAGATCATTCACTAAATCCGTCATGTGGGTGCCGGGGACCACCTGATTCTGTTTCATCCGTTGTAATACCAGGCCAGCTTGTTTCTTGAACGATGCAGGTAAACTCTTCAGCACTTCGTCTTCGACCCACTGTGGGGCTGTGGGGGCTACCCCTGGTAATGGCGGCTGTTGGAACGGTGTTGAGGTCGGCAGTCTGTCACGTGGTGGTGGTGGTGGTGGTGGTGGTGGTGGTGCTGTTGCTGGGGTAGACAGGGTTTTGTATTGGTCCATGAACGTCATGTACCGTTGAAGCGTCTCATTGTACTGTGTACTTTCTCACTGTCGCTTAACCCCGGTCTCTGTAAGATCTGTTGCATCTCTCCATCGAGGCTGTTTATGGTCTTCACCGTAGGTGGGACAGGGTAGGGTGATTGGAGGTTTTGCAGGAACCGTGGTTCGACGAGGACCATTTTTTTCGTGTGGTTCATTGTCGGCCGAAGAGTCCACCCAATACTGGACCCAACACGGAAGCGGCCAACGGTGCTAAGATGGCCCCGAGAAAGCCGCCTTTCTGTAACACCTTTTTCTTTTGTGTTTGAGGGACCCGCTTGTGGACTAGGGTTCGGAGACCTGTCTTATGCTTGGCCAACTTGGTCTTCTGAGCCGGAGTCAGTGGTACGTTGCCTTTTAACAGGTTGTACCCGATCTCGCACAGACAGCGTACAAGGTCAGGGTCCGCACCGCGTACAATGGTTCGGACTAACTCGGGTGGGGCCGTCTTCAATACACGGAGCGTGGGAGCGTGCTTCCGTACTCGCGCAGACATCCTGTACAACTAATGCTAGAACCCACAACTCTGCCCTTTTTATCCACCTCACAGACAAAGTCAACCCTGCTGTGGTATTCATTCTTTTTATTATTCCCCATCATCAAACACACAGACCCCAGCTGGGGGCGCCACTGTGGGTGTGTTTACATTATTTTTGCATGTACACGTGGTGGGTCTCTCCGGGAAAGATGCCGGTCCGTAGTCGAAGGTGGTCGGGGTGGCTTGCTTGAGGTCGAAGAGCATATACCCGTGCTGAGGGGTTGTGGCATCTTTGAAGGCTTCCAACGCAAACGGTGTGCGGCCGGGATACATCTGTCTCGCCAGGTGCAGCAGTTGAGTGGTATCTCTCGGGTTTTTGAAGACCACCAGGTAGTGGGCATTTAAGCTGATATTCCGATGTTCTTTGTTTTTACTGAACAGATTCTGCACAATGTAGATGATGCTGAGCCGTCGATGATGGCTGCCTTTGGTAAAGAGTTGGGTGACCCGTGCATCCGTCTCCGCCATGAGATCATCCAGAACCACCAAGGTGTCGGGTTCCAAATCGCCAGGTTGGGTAGGCCTTCCACGAACGTGATGTGGGGCATTGCTGCATACGCTTCCTGCCATTCTCCGTAACACCACACGACTCTGGCAATGGGTGGAGTGATCATGCTGTCGGCGTGTTGAAGGAGCTTCCTGACGAAGTGCGTTTTGCCGGAGCCCGTCGGTCCTGCGATGACGCAAGTGAAGGGATGCTGCCACCGAGGGTCCATGGTTTGAGGTGTATCCGTTGTCGTGGTAACCCGCTCTTGTAAATTTCGTACGAGTGAACTGGAGTGGTGGTGGGTACAACGTCGGTCGTCGTTGTCTGTTCACGTTCAGAGATGGTGCTGGGGGTGGGTACAACGTGGGTGGTCGGTTCACTGTGAGGGATGAAATCCGGTGGGTCTTGAGACGTAGTAGGTGTACTTGGTGTAAGTGTAGAGCTCGACGTGGCTTGTACGCGGGGTGTGGTGGTGGTGGTGGTGACTGGGCTCGATACGACTGGTGCTCTCTGTAGACCCGTTTCACTGATGGCTGGTGTTCTCAGTTGGTTAAGTAACGTACTGACATAGGCTACGCCGTAAAACACACCTCCGTACAACACACTCAGCAGGGTTAGCAATAGCACCCCAAAGACCACTTGCGCTTTGCGCGTTTTGCGAGACGCTGTCTTCGGAGGCAGCTGCTGTTGGTCCATAGCACTGGGGTCGGACGTCGAATGAAGGAGGACGGCAGTGGTGTCTGGCTTTATAGTCGTTTCACCTGGTTGGCCGCGACCCAGGAATTGAAGGAACTGGCCCAGCCTTGCCATTTTACGAAATGAAACAGTTTGCCACGTCGACGTTCCGTTTTCAAAATTTGCTCCACCGTGTAGTAGTCTTGCTGTGTTTTTACAACAGGCTGTAATTCCGTCTCGTAAAACGTCCCCAGCAACGTTTCCCATTGGAGATCTTCCAGTTCATAGACTCGCCGCTGTCGGGGTAGGCGCCGTTTAATCAGGAAGTGCTCATCGCTCCAGTTGGGCAAGTAACTTTTCTCGAACTTGCCCTTGACTTTACTGATCCGTACAGGGTCCCCGACCTTGTACACCGCCTTCGTCGTTCGCTGCGATGACCTGGGGTACAAGACACGCCGGACTTGGGCTTCATTGCGTTGGGTGACGGTAATGGGGGCTCTCTCTATACTTCGATGATAGGCTCGATTGTAACCCTTCACCAGTTTCGGGAGAACATCGATGTACCGCCTTGTATTCTTATAGGTGAAATATTTATACATGCGACCTTTGAATGTCCTGTTGAACCTCTCCACCACGGAAGCCTTAGTCTCGTTGTACGTATGGAAGAAAAACACCTTCTGTTTCTTGAGAAAGGCTTGGAACGGTCTGTTGAGGAATTCCGTGCCTTCGTCGGTTTGCAAATACAAAGGTTTGCGCCCGGTCTTGAAGATGTCTTTGAACGCCGCTATGAGATTTGCCCCCGTTTTCGTCCGGATGGGTACCACCCACGCATACTTGGATAGAATATCGATGCACGTCAAGATATACCGATTCTCATCGTTGTGTTTGGCAAAGGCGCTCATATCCACCAAATCCGCTTGCCACTGGGCATCTATTCCTCCCACGATGACCCGGTTTCGTAGAAAATGGCGACGGACAGATCGATGTAAGGTATAGGTGTCTTGTCTTCTTAACCAATCTCGGACTTGGGCACGTTGTACCCCCTGGGGTTTGGCCGCTCGATAGAGAGCCGACAATGCACTATAGGCCGCCGGACTGTCGGGACTGTAGTATAAGTTATCCAACACCTTCTCCCAGCGCTTCATGGTGACACAATGATGATGCACCCTGGCTCTATCGTTTATTTATAACGGGTATATCTTGGGCCGGAGTTTCTTTCTGATTTTCTTCGTGGACTTCCACAGTGGCCATGGTCAATGACCAGTCCAACTCGTCTGATGACCGCTTGATAAGCACTTCATCCACATCCACCACGGCATCTTCCAATGCAGACCATAGATCAGGGTGAAGGGTAAAATGCACTGTACCTCCATCTAGCCGAGCCAATTGAGCAAAGAAAGGGCCGCGTCGGATGTACACATCGTGACACAAGTGGATGAGGTCGCCGTCCAGTTCACCAGACAACACCCGTTTGAATTTGGTCCAGCCCTCCCGGGACAGACGAATGTGAGCCGGGCACGGTTGTGTAGGGTCCGTGTCTCCCACCACCTCCTCCATGATATCGACCTTATCCGCATACACGTGCAGGAAAACCTCGGGGGTCAAGCTGAAATACGCCAGTACTATATGCTCCGTCATGGTCAGTACGTGAATGGTACCAGATTTCACTGTCTCTCGTATTTATAGGGAGAACCCCGTGAGATCAAAGGATCAGGTGGTCATGTCATTGGGCTGACTGAGTCTAGCGGGGTAATCAATGGCATCGTCGTCGGGTTCATGTAGTTGTTCATGGGGTTCAGCCATTGGCCCCCGCGGCTTCATCACGGATTTTTTCTTCTTCTTCATCGTTCTGGCCCGTCATGTGTGTGTGGGTGGCTTCATCAGGTGACACTGTCATTCCAGCCTCTGCGCATTCTATACATATAGTATTTTCTCCATCCGCTTTTTTTCATTAGGTTCATCTAGTGCGTGTTCGATAGCATGAGCCCATGCCAATTGGTGGGGTGATCGATCGTCGGGTATAAATAACTGGTCCACCAGAGGGCCTATTTTCTTCAAGGCTGACCACAGAGAGGGAGTTAGGAGGAAACTTCGAGCCGGCTCTTGGTAGCGTCCCACCCGTGGGTAGAGCGCAGTATGGTATACGTAGTTGGCCTTGTCCAGGTGAATCAGGTGTCCGTCTAACTCTCCGCTCAACACCCGTTTAAACTTAGTCCAGCCATCACGCTCTAGTGTCACCCTATCCGATAGAGTCTCAGCGTGCTCAAAGCAAATATTTCCACAATCTTCGACCAGGGTCACTTTAGCATCATACACGTATAACTTCACATTGGGTGTAAGCGTCAGGATGGCTTGGAGTGATGACATGCTTCCTCTCAATGTCGAACGGAGAATGATACCCACTCTGTCTCTTCCCCTCGTATTTATAGGGCCTATTCTGTGAGAGGCGGGTCGTGTGCAGAGAATACTTTATCGACCACAGGAACTATTTGTTGCAAAGCCGTCTGTTAATCACTGTAGACGTCTCCTTTTTTCCCGACCGCCGCATCACGGACTTTCCCCTTCGTTCGCTCCCGTCACAAGTGTGTCGATCTCTTCCCGGGGTGATACTGACCCTCTAGCCGCTGTGCATTCTTTACATATAGGCCTTTTTTCCCGGCTGTAGTAGTATCGGGTTTACAGAAACAAAATTCTCCCTCATGTAGTCTTTCATGCGGTTCAGCGAACGCCTCTTCTATAGCACGAACCCACGCTAATTGCTCAGGTGATCGATCGTCCGGTGACAATAACTGGTCGACAATAGGCATTATTTTCTTCAAGGCTACCCACACAGAGAGAGTTAGGCTGATACTGCGCGTATCTTTATACCGGCCTAGACGTATGCGGTGGGGTGGTAGGGTATAGACGTACATGGCATTATCCAGATGGATGAGCTCTCCGTCCAATTCTCCGCTCAATACCCGTTTAAACTTATTCCACCCATCACGCTGTAGTGTCACCGGATTCCATAGCACTTCAGCGGGGGTCCAGTAAATAGCTAGATCGTCTTTCGCCAGTTTGACTTTATCTGCATACACGTATAACCGCACACTCGGTGTAAGAGGCAAGATGGCTCGTAGTGGTAGCGACATGCTTGCTCTCAATGTCCAACGGTAAATGATACACACTCTGTCTCTTCCCCTCGTATTTATAGTGTCAATACCACAGCGCCAGGGTGAATAGGGCACAGACTAGTATGAGGCCAACCAGCCGGCGCTGGTTCCGGCGTGAGCGCTCCTGGTCCATAGCGCGAGCATCAAGGATGGCTGTCATAGTCCAGTAGTGGTGAGTGATGGCACGCCTGTCCATCGAGTGCACTCTGTGGAGGACCGCTTCTGTGAACTCGTTCAGGATCTGGCGTCGTCCCTCGTTGTCGTCGCCATCTGCAAACATGGACCGGACCACTGCTCGGTAACCCGTGAATGAATTCACCACGGTGGCATACTGTAAAATGCGAGTCGCATGGGGCTGGATCTCCGCCATGGCTCTGTAGAAATGAAGGTGTGGGATCCAGAGGGACATGTTTTATAGACCAGATGTAGCTCTACGGGTGTAGTCCGTGATACGTACTATTCTGATGGGTTAGTCCAAAAAAAGGGAGCAACAACAACAACAACACAGATTACAGATCAATCCTTTTATTATGCGTGAACAACATAGAAATGCATGTACTGACCTGTCTGTGGGAGGTTTCCCACAATGGCGTTCACCTTCGCGTCTTTTCGTGTACGTCCGTGTCTTTTCGTTAAAGTCCGTGTATCTTCGGTAAAGTCCGTAGGCATTGGGCAAGGAAGCTTTTTCCCGAGACCGGAAGATGCCGAGACATGACCGGCCATGAATACCGCGGATGAATACATTCTTGCACTCACTCACACCACAGGTCGAGTGAGGTATCAAAGTGAAGCTTAGGTGAAGGAGCATCTAATGGACTGGGTGTGGGGTTGACATATCGATAAAAATGGATATGACCTTGAACTGATCACGTGACCTCCCCGTGATGACAAATACCCAGAACCAAGTCAGTACATGCATCCCATAGTCCCAGGTCACGCCCGATTCACGCAGACCGGAAGTGACGTCATACACCTGCGCACAACCGTGATGGAAAAACCCAGAACCAAGTCAGTACATGCATTCCATACAGGCAGAATGCAGGCAGGCAAGCAAGGCAGGGATGCAGGCAGGCAGGCAGGCAGGCAGGGAGACAGGTCAGGTCAGGTAAGTCAGATTGAATACACCCCTTTCCCTAAAAATGGACTCCTTTTATATCCAATTGACCTCATTTGCATATTTTCAAAAGGGGGGGACAACAAACAGGCCGCCATTTTGAAACACACCACCCATAACACACACAAACAAGCCGCCATTTTGAAAAAAACCCAAAGACCTCATTTGCATAATGTGGACAACTACAGGCCGCCATTTTGAAACACACCACCCCCACCATACAAAAATAAGCCGCCATTTTGAAAATTAAGCCACCCTTGGGGAAAAACCCAAGGGAAAAACCCAAAGACCTCATTTGCATATTTTCAGGGACAACAAGCCGCCATCTTGAAAACGACCACCCCTAACACACACAAACAAGTCGCCATCTTGAACATATGCAAATGAGGGCTGGGGAAAACCCATAACACACACAAACAAGCCGCCATCTTGAAAACGACCACCCCTAACACACACAAACAAGCCGCCATCTTGAAAACCGACCACCCCTAACACACACAAACAAGCCGCCATCTTGAACCTATGCAAATGAGGGCTGGGGATCGGGAAAGTGACAGGCTGGGGATCGGGAAAGTGACATGGGCCGCCATCTTGAAACCGACCACCCCTAACACACACACAAACAAGCCACCATCTTGAAACACATATGCAAATGAGGGCTGGGAAAAACCCATTACACACACCAACAAGCCGCCATCTTGAATCCGACCACCCCACCCATACAAAAACAAGCCGCCATCTTGAACATATCCAAATGAAGGCTGGGGAAAAACCCATCACACACACACCAACAAGCCGCCATCTTGAAACACATATGCAAATGAGGGCTGGGGAAAAACCCATCACACACACCAACAAGCCGCCATCTTGAATCCGACCACCCCCACCCTACAAAAACAAGCCGCCATCTTGAAACCGACCTTGAACATATGCAAATGAGGAGGTCAAACCCGTGCAATTGGCCACCATCTTGAACCCGACCACCCCACCCATACAAAAACAAGCCGCCATCTTGAATCCGACCACCCCTAACATACAAAAACAAGCCGCCATCTTGAATATACCCAATGAACCCAATGACCTCATTTGCATAAAACTCATTTGCATATACTCACGCATGCGCACACACACACTCACAACCCCAAAATAAATTCTGCGCATGCGCAGTGAGACGCTGTTGCGGGTTAATGCTTACTACCTACTACTCACGTGATGCTTTCCGACTCAAATGTTCCATATTTTGCCGAAAGTGTCCCGTTCTGGAAAACACAACTCCTAAATACTGGTATTCGTTTGCTTGACTAATGTTAGTTGTACCAATATTCCACTTCTGGTTAGTATTTTGTGGGCCTTTTTTGAAGACAACCAGTTTTGTTTTATCCGTATTTACAGACATTTTGTTGTCGTCGCAATAAGCTTGAAGTTTGTCAAGGCAACTCTGCAGTCCTGTCTGCGATTCAGACAGTAACAGGAGGTCATCAGCAAAAAGAAGATGCGATATCATTTGACCATTTATGTTAATAGGCATACATCCATCGTCAAAAAGTTGCATGATGTCGTTGATGAAAATGCTAAAAAGTATTGGTGACAGACAGCAACCCTGTCGGACACCCACTTCACTTCTAAACTGTGAGGATATGACATCATTAAATTTTAAGCGATATGGTAAGCCACTGTATAGTGTTGAAATGAGTCCAAATATTTTACCTGTAATCCCTTTGATTTTTAATTTAGTAAATTAGAGACTTCTGTCAACGGATTCGAATGCTTTGCGAAATCGACGAAGCAGGAGTAGAGCGGTTTCTTAGAATGACTATATTTATCGATAGCTGTTCGCAAGGTGAATATGTGTTCTGTCGAGCGATAACTGGGTCTAAAACCAGTTTGATTTGGACTTATTTGACCAGTATCTTCTATATGTTCAGAAATACGTTTGTTCAATATCTTATGAAAAGTTTATCTAATGCGTTTCCAATAGCAATGCCTCTGTAATTTTCAGAGTTGGATTGATCTCGTTTCGTTGTTGTGTAATGGGATAGGGGTAGAAGTACGCCACTGGGTAGGAAAGTAACCAGTGTCCAACGTGATATTAATGGCACTAGGCAGTACACATTTCAGCAGCGCATTACTTACTTCATCATCACCGGGGCATTTGTTATTACCTAGTTCAGCAAGAGAATTTTGAATTTCAATGTTATCATATTCCGCGGACGGATTATCTGGGAGATTAGCGTTCCTCATGTTCTCTTGTGGTTTGCCTAGAAGCTGGGTAAAATTGCTAGCGATTGCTTGATTGTCAATCGGTATCCTGTCTATTTGTTTTTGCGTTTCGCCGAGTACTTTTAAGAGTTTTCAGTAGTGAGATGCATCACGTTCTTTAGCATCTTGTAGTTTATCTATTAGGCTACTATAGTACTGTATTCTTTTTTAGTTTTTAAGATATGACATTCTATGATCGTCAGTCTGTTTATCATTATACAGTTTGTAAACACCTTTCATTTTATATTTAGCCGACTTACAGCTGCCGTTATACCATTTGTTCTGATGTGGGATCAGCAAAACTCTGGGATTCCACGTAGAATACCAGATATACGCTAGACATTGTTGGTACAATGACACGGTCTTTCCACGACGGTCCTCCAAAGGTATCCTTTCGTTGGAAATTAAGTTCATGTCATGTTGCATAGGCGATGTCGATATAATGATAACTGAACACCCTTCGTTTAATTGACAAATATACATAATGCGTCATGGGCTTACAGAGGGCTCATCATGGTTCGCAGCTCCTTTCATCACTTAAAACGACGTTCATTTAATTACAATCGCGGGGTGACACGGTTGAAAGAACTCATTATTGGAAGTAACAGGCAACAAATTAGAAGTCCGTACCTATTGCGGTTCAAGAGTTATAGCGTTTCCAAAAAGATGAGCCAGCTCCGTCATGTAACACGACATGTATTTAATTGCGAACTCCGGATGCCTCGAGTGTTACAGCCGAATCGCTATAGCGAAATTGACAACTCCCATTAAATAGATGAAATCAACATGTGATCATTTAACGGCTTAATAGTTCGGGATTTTTTATTTTTTTTTTAATATCTCTAAACCTATCAAAGCTATATTCTTGAAATTTCATAGGCAGATACATATATATATTCCCTCAATCGTGCCTAAAAATAGTGATGATTGGATGCATAATTTTCGCAAAATTTGAATAAATCCAAAATTTCAGAAATGGCTAATTATCTCCCAATCTTTCTGGTATCTTTTTATGGGTTCTACTGATGTTCTGTTACCTCATGTAATGACCTACATTCATGTGCAAATTTCAAGTTAGAATTCCTAACAGTTTTCAAGTTATGGCTCTGTAGTCTGAAAACTGTCGGGGGCCATATCTGAAAAACCAGGGTCAAGGTCACGTTGAAAATTCAGTGACGTCATACCTGTATCATGCACTACAAATGCACTAAATTACAGATTCCTGCATGTTATAGTTTTTGAGAAAAATGCGAACAATGTTGTTTACATTGTGCGATATTCAAGGTCAAGGTCACATTGGATCGTTTTATAAATAGCGCTAAAAGAAAGACAATATCGTGCCCATTATTGGTCCATTGTTTTGTAACTGTCAGTGTGCTAGTTTTTTAGAAAATGGAAGCCGTATTTTCGATATTTGGATGCTTACCGCTTCAAAGGTCAAGATCAAGGCCGAGTTCGGAGACAAGTGGTGACCTTGTGACATGATGTAGGTCACGTGACCTTATTTTTAGGCTGATCGCATTAGCCGTTCAATATTTCACTACCAAAATTTGCACTCATATAGAGACGCTCTTGTAGGTCAAAGGTAAAATTTAAGGTCACATTCTTTTCGGTCATTAAAGTGTTCATTAATATTAGGAGTATCAATGCCGTAGCCTCGTAACACAAGTAATCACAGAAAAAAGTATATAAAATAGTCCAGGTCAAAATTGGATAGGTGTCTAGGTACTTTACTGGGTGGGCTGGTCAGACAGTGTCCAGGATAAAAGGAACGGTTTGCACTCTCGTGTCCTGACACGTGTAGGCACCGCCGTAATATGACCGAAACATAGTCGAAAACGACGTTAAGTCGTACTCACCCACCCACTCACTCATATAAAATAGTCACTTCTACCCTTGGATAATAACTTACAGTGACATACTGCTGATTCTTAAAACATTACCCCTTGACCTTGTCAGATAGTCCAATCATGATAACTAGACTGATTGTTTTGATCTTCCAGGAGTTTACGGGCACAGACAGTGATACCGAACAGACCAGACTTGAGGATGATACAACTCTGGTGGAAAAACCTTCTCCTGTGAACCTGTATCGAGTCAATAATGTGTGCAGAAATTATACTCTGCTGAACACCGAGTATTCCAGCTCAAAGACCATCTCCTTGAAACATGTCCTAGAAACCCAAAACGCAGACCAGATCAGTGATAAGCCAGACCAAGAGAGACAACACTCTGACCAAAAGAAATACAAAAGCTCATTATATCCGTTTAATTGCACAAAGAATATGCGGAGACATCAGAGAACTCATACTGGTGTTAAGCCATACAAATGTTCAATTTGTCCGTATAGCGGCGCCGATAAAAGCAGTCTGCTAAAACATCAGGGAACTCATACGGGTGAAAAGCCATACAAATGCTCATTGTGTGCTCATAGCTGTACACAGCAAAATGATCTGAAGAGACATCAGAGAACTCATACTGGTGAAAAACCATACAAATGTTCTATATGTCCGTACAGCTTTCCGATAAAAGCAGTCAGCAAAAACATCAGAGAACTCATACTGGTGAAAAACCATACAGATGCTCATTGTGTGCGTATAGTTTTACACTGACGAATGATCTGAAGAGACATCAGAGAACCCATACTGGTGGAAGGCCATACAAATGTATATCGTGCCAATATAGCTGTGCCCGGAAAAACCTTCTCATTTACCATGAGAGAACACATACCGGCGAAAAGCCATACAAATGTTCATTATGTCCGTATAGTTGCGCACTTAAAAATAATCTGAAGAGACATTAGAGAATTCATACTGGTGTTAAGCCATAAGTATGTTCAATATGCCCGTATACCTGCGCTAACAAAAGATCTAAAAGATACGAGAGAACTCATGCCGTCATATAGATAATGATCAATACTCAAAAGCCATATAGCTGGTGATTATATCTGCACCGGTGTGTAGCAAAAAGTTTCACCGATGAAAATACATATTGATGGTCAGTGTGTCCGGATAGCTGTGTAATGCAAGGCCATTAGACCGAACATGGATAGATCACAGTGGTGAATGTCCAACCGGATGCTCATTATGAAATTTGATAAATGAGGGTTAAGCATCTTTGGAAAAAAAAGATGAGATAATTCACACTGGTCATAAAAATAAGAGAGAATGCATGATGAAAAGCCATACAGAAGATCGTCGTATATATATTTCCGTATTGCTTTGTTATGAAGGGTCATACCTGAGGAAAGGTAACTGATTCCGTTATCACCCTTCGCTGTATTAGTTCCATAGAAATAAGTTCCATAAATGACCAGGTAACTTGTTATACTGTTCTTTAGTTGCTCATTAACAGAGCATTTACAAAAAGTAGCTGCTCTTATGTTTTCATGAGAAACGGCTCCGCCGCCGTCACGAATTTGAACGTGAATATTTCAGAAACCATTAAATATTTTCGGGTCAGACTTTGTGTGCTAACGCCTTAGGCCGGGGAAATTTGTCTGATTGTGTTTTGATAGCCTCTGTTCACCATTAGGTGACGCTTTTGGTGAAACCTTTCTCTCACGATTTCGTCTGAAAGTGAACTCTTATGTGCCATCTTCTTAGGGTTTTAGATTTCACCTGCTTGTTTTTCGTGGCATTTAGTCATCTCTTGGTGGCGCTATGGACATGTATGCAGGTAAACCTGTGTAAGATGATATCCTCTAAGCAACTTGTTTGATTTCCTATAATGATCTTCCAAGATAGGCAAAGCACTGGCAAGATTTTTGGTGGTGTTAGCGAAATCAAAGAATAAGATTTGTTTGTTTACAAAAATGCAAATTTACTTTCTTGAATCAGCGAAAGAAATACTAGTTTGTTTAACATGAATATAACATTCCCAGTGTTATAATTCACATCCTTTGTAGCCAAATGACCCTTTTTTTAATACGTGAAATTATCGTGACTTAAATTCGGTATCTACATTGCCCATGCCAGGTCTGGGAATTTTGCTTCATCGTGTAGTTTCGTGATATTTGTTCATCACTGGGTAGCAACACAGGCAGTAAACTTATACAGCACAATTTATTGACCCTTTATGAAGTTTATTTTTGTGATCTTGTTAGGCAGACCAACGATATCAAAACATTTCATTTTTATGTATTTTTTTTTAATTGTATCTTTTGGGCTACCTACCTCTCATTCGGATTTTGCGACCCATCAACATAATGCTTCATTTATATTTCATTATCCATCTTTTTTTTCACAATTCACAATTTGATTAACATTATGGCTTATAAATGAATTGAAATGACGTTGGTGCTGATAGCGCTGGCTTTTATGTAGCAATGGTGCTATTGACAGCTAACTATATCTAAATCTAAGTGACATCAGGCCCTGCTCACAAACTCAACTAAAATGCAGTCATAGAATATATGCTGTCATCAGTATGATGTGATACCGTAAAGAGAATTGCAAGGAATGTAACACTGATATTCCCCTTTATCTTGCAGGCCTG
>JAVTVY010032335.1:0-14803 GCA_036873755.1 Hanleya hanleyi
GTTTTGACAGCGGTGAAAAAAATAATAATAAATTGACTTGACGACGGCACCATTTTTTATGCGAACGAAAAAGCGGTCCCGCTTATTTTGTTTTGTGTAACTTCCAGGCAAACTGAACGATCGTTCGCGCAAAATTTTGTGGCCTGCAAGGACAGATATGTTTCTGCTAACAAAAGCAACCAGTATAGGCTTCACTCGAGGGTGAAAGCGGAAGACATACCCCTTTCAGAAATATATCATTTGAAAAACATTTCCTTTTAATTCATGGCAAATAATTTGCCGAAAAAGACAATATCAATTCGCTGAGAATTTTCCACAATAAAATCCCGTTTGGTTTTTATCATTACCCCTTCGGCAAATTTTGCACGTTTGCAGAGTTTTGCTTGATTATTATATTCTGATATGTGTGCAGTTTACATGGAGTTCACATGTGTCAGTGGCTGGACCTACCTCTCTCGACGTCACTAGCCAGTACCCACATCAAACAGCAGGGGTCATGAAAAAGGTCTACATGTATAGTTCTTCTTTCCCCTGAGATTCTCTACTCAACTGAGTTTAATACCGGAGTGTTGTAAATTATTATTGTCATGTAATTATTGTAAGTATTGTTGTCATGTATCCTCTAGTTTACACTGGAAACAGGAGCCTATGGGATATTTAGACAATCTGGGGTTGAATAACTATAATGTCTGCAGCTTCACAGGTACTTTTTAAAAAACTTGACCATGGAGGGAGGCTTTTCTTAATCTTTTTTTTTTCTTTCACATGAACCTAAAATATCCCTCTTTCTGGCAAACCGATGCAGTAGTTAGTACAGTAAAATTATTCGTCTATGCCCTTTTTTTGGCATAATAATCTACGATTTTGTGATATTTGCTTGAATGTGGCTGTTATATCTGCAATGATATGCTCAAAAAAGGACAATACTGGATGATAAGTAAATATAGCCATAATATGTTGCACATTCTTAGCATATTTCTCAATTGCTGGAGGAAGCCGAGAGATTTTATGTCAGAGTCTCGCCCTCATGTTTATGCTTATTTATAGTTTGTTGTTTTTTCTGGTCAAAAGTATTGACGCAGTTTAAAAAAAAATGATGCAGCAGTGCCTGTGAAGCAAGAAATTTATTTTATTCAGCCTTTGTATATGCTCAATAATACGTTGTTTTAGCAACAACACAAATATATTGTGATCAAATCTACATTTAAGATATTACAGCCCAACACACACAGCGAACGTTTTATGTTTTTGTTCCTGTTCCCCGAACACAGCACCAAAAGTAGACGTAGCCTATTTTGTCACATGGATGCGGCTTGCCAGTTGATTGGTTAATCATTGGAAAATGTTCCGAGAACTTTTCGCAGTCACCACACACGGACGACAAAAACTTGTTCCAGGGCGAAATCTGTTCACAATATCAAACAAGGTTTGATCTCACAAACAGTTCAAGAACAGATGTTTTCTGTTTTTGAGCCCCGCTCACAGCAGACAAAAACAGCTCGGAACGCTGTTTTTGTTCTAATACAACAAAATGTTGACTGTGTGTGTTGGGCTAAATCTTTTGTTTTATTGTAGATAAATTCTTTACCACAAAGTTTCTTTTGTATTCTCTTTCAAATTTTTGTTCAGATGTTGTAGGGGCAACTATCTGCCTACACCGTGCACAACTGTTCCCATACATTAGACTTCACCTCTAACTATTATTTATACAATCAACTGTGTTGGATCCATAGATAGAAATGATAAAACCTCTTTCCTGAATGGCTTAGTCTAGTAGATAGCTAGCTTCTTGGGTATGCATTTGTTAATGGATTATCTCCCTTAGCCAAGATGTAATCAAAATTCCCAACAATTTGAGTTAGACTATCACATTAAAACATACACAATTTAAGATGTCTTTACTTAAAATCTTAAAGTCTTATGAATGGTTAACTATACCTGGCATTCCTGGCCTAACCAATTTGAAGATTAAGATCCTCTCGGGCCAGGAATTCCGCTACACTGATGTAAACTATCCACACTTTATATTTGATATATTTGAGTCGAACTGTCTGCTCTACCATGCAGAATATAGAGGAATACTTTGATTGTGCAGCTGACCTTACCTTGATGTATTTGATGTTTTGTAGAATCTTACAGTGATGTGTTTGATGTTTTGTAGAATCTTACAATGATGATGTTTGATGTTTTGTAGAATCTTACAATGATGATGTTTGATGTTTTGTAGAATCTTACAATGATGATGTTTGATGTTTTGTAGAATCTTACAATGATGATGTTTGATGTTTTGTAGAATCTTACAATGATGTGTTTGATGTTTTGTAGAATCTTACAGTGATGATGTTTGATGTTTTGTAGAATCTTACAATGATGATGTTTCTCCCAAACGCCGTCTAGAAGATGTCATTCACCTGGCGGAGCTCTGTATTGAAGTCTTACAGCAGAATGAAGAACATCATTCGGAGGTGAGCAAGCTAGCTGCATGTTTGTTTACCTCTCTGCCACAGCCGACTGATTGTATGGTCATCATGTAGTTATATACACAGCCTGGCCAGTATCACTGTGGTATTGGGGTGACTATGACAGTAGTTACACCTATGTGACCAGGGAATTTATTCTTGTGGGAAATAGGGCTGTACTCTACAAAGCATGTTTGAGGGGACGTATCCTGTCCTATCTCTACAATATTACGGACGGTGATCTTTCCCCCTCTCCCCCCACAATTTCTTTCAATCAAATGGCTACCATGTTTACATTAACTGCCAAACTGTAGCATGTCTGTTAGATCCCTTCTCCAAAGTAGCATATAACTTTTGTACCGGAAACCTAAACCGTGTTAGTTTTCACATATTTCTACAAAAACATATCAAAACATTTGGCAAATCTAACCATGAATAGTTGGATAACACGTTTGAACTCCAGTTCATGCGTAATACCTTCACCTCTATGTTATTTTCCATCTGTGTCATATCTTCAGCTCTATGATATCTTCTATCCATGTGTCCTACCTTCACCTCTATGTTATCTTCTGTTCATGTTTCATACCTTCACCTCTATGTTATCATCTGTCCATGTTTCATACCTTCACCTCTATTTTATCTTCTATCCATGTGTCCTACCTTCACCTCTATGTTATCTTCTGTCCATGCGCCCTACCTTCACCTCTGTGTTATCTCATATCCGTGTGTCCTACCTTTACCTCTATGTTATCTTCTGTCCATGTGTCATACCTTCACCTCTGTTATCTCTTGTCCATGTGTCTTACCTTCACCTCTTTATCTTCTATTCATGTGTCCTACCTTCACCTCTATGTTATCTTCTGTCAGTGTGTCATACCTTCACCTCTATGTTATCTTCTGTCAGTGTGTCATACCTTCACCTCTATGTTATCTTCCACCCATTCTTCACCTCTGTTATCTTCTATCCATGTGTCATACTTTCACCTCTATGTTATCTTTCAGCTGTGTGTCATAACGTTTCCTCTGTTATCTTCCATCCATGTGTCATACCTTCACCTCTGTTATCTTCTATCCATGTTTCATACTTTCACCTCTATGTTATCTTTTATCTATGTGTCATACCTTCACCTCTGTTACCTTCGATCCATTTGTCATACCTTCACCTCTATGTTATCTTCCACCCATTCTTCACCTCTGTTATCTTCTATCCATGTGTCATACTTTCACCTCTATGTTATCTTTCAGCTGTGTGTCATAACGTTTCCTCTGTTATCTTCCATCCATGTGTCATACCTTCACCTCTGTTATCTTCTATCCATGTTTCATACTTTCACCTCTATGTTATCTTTTATCTATGTGTCATACCTTCACCTCCGTTTGTCTCCCATGGAAGAGGACCTCAAGTACATTCCCCCAGATTCACTGGTGCTGACATCCTGTATATGGCCAGAACAGAATATCCAATTCATGTGATTCTCTGTTAAGAAATGATTAATCTTCAATCAAAATATATTTTTAACAGAAGGTAACAATGCTACTGGTCATTAATTTCTTCTGCAGTTTTCTCCCTCATTAAGTTATCTGCCCTAGTTTTCTTCCGAAAGTCAGATGTTATGCACACATTGACAAGTCCATAAAGTGGCCCTTAGCCTGTAATGTATCTACTGTTTAATGTGATAATGATGTTATATAAAGTGTTTGGTATAATAAGAGAAGCAGATAGAGATTTGTTTCAGTTGTTGTCCAGTAAGTCTAAATGGGCTATTTGCAAAACAGCAGATGTAGTCTCGTGTGTCCCCAGAGTTCCCTCCCCTTGCTTTTGATGTTGACTGTACTCCATGTGACCGGCTGTTGACCATATATGTTCATGTATATTCCCCCTATTGGAAATGTCCTGTGATCGAGATCTTTTGTTGGAGGAGGTACGAATTGATGTCAGTGAGCATGCAACGTTACACTGAGGGTTTGCCACATGTCATTTGTTCACATTGACAACATCAAGACATCACAAAAACATTTGTTTTACCATGTTTACCAATAGATTGCAGTATTCATGCTTCTCGCTGGCATATAACATCACTTCCAAGATAAAGATTATTTCAAAACATTTTATACCCAACTTTGCAGAACTTTCACCTTAGTATCCCTCAGACAATTTTGCCCGACAGTTATTGTCATCATTGGCTTTGTCTGTCTGTCATATTTCTTTTGGACACGATATCTAAAGAAGGATTACATGTATAGCCAGGCATTTTAATATCATACCACATATGCACCTGGTGATGGGTCAGAAGCCTATTGAAAGTTACCGACCTTGTTCTCATATCAAGGTCAAATTCTAGTAGCTGCAGTATTTTTTGAAGAACTAAAGCTACATGTACGGTCTCCAAATTCATATGCAACTGGTGATTGATTAGAAGCCCATCTCAGAATGAACTGAAATTTGGCAAATCTTTTCAAGGTCATGTGCTATTTATTATGGTATAACATGAAGAAATATAGCTAGACTTTCCAAATTAATACCATTTGTACATCTGGCATGGTCCATAAGTGTATTGAATATGACTGACCTTGACTTATTTTGTCCAGATCAGATTCTATTTAGTACGATATTTCACGAAGGATTATATCTACACTGTCCAAATTTATACCACATATGTAACTGATGATGGACATTAACTCTATTGAATATAACTGACCTTGTCCTTGGTCTAATTTTTAACTAGGGGCTGTCATTGGGCTATTGGGCTATTTTCAATGTAGAGAAGTGGCTGGTGCCTAACCTTGGTGTGACAGACATCACATGATCAATGTCATCAGATCGTACATGTACTTGAGAGTAAAGACTGTGATATCGGGACAATGCCTATTGTATTGAGTGCTTCCCTGTATGAAATGTCCCCCCGCCCGACTGTGATGGGTACTGCAGCGTCGCATGGTGATTAACTGTGTTATATTGTGCTATTTTCTTTCTTGGTGCTGGGTAGGCGTATCAAGCGGTGAGTGCCGTCACATGTCCTTTGGTTTCTAAGTCCAGAAAATATCAAGAATAATTGATAAAATATTTAGATTTTATTCCGCCTTATTTTTGCCTTAGCTTCAGCTTGCCTCTGAACTCCTACACATGATTTGTGTATTTTTGTCTGCACTTGATTGGATATATATATATATATATATGTGTGTATTTGAATGTTTTATAATATAATACAATTTGTGTGTATGACAGGTTAAGTATGACTCTCATTTTGTTAAGGAGAGAAAATATAGTTTGTTTTAGTGTCTATTTGATGTCATGTACAACATACAGCTCTTCCACTTAACCATTGAGAGCACAATGACTTATAACATTGAAGGAAAGTTGATTTGCGGTGTTCACAGTTTTCACATGTTTGGGTGAGCACAAATTAAGCTGATGTTACACTGTGATTGGACGAAGAACATGTCAAGATAAGCACCCATTGGCTGACACGCATTAAATGATAATGAATGTAAAATTTCGTCAATTTCATTAAATCAAAAGAATGTTATTTTGCATTAATTGTTTTCATGCATGGTACATGTGTATTTTGACTACTGGTACAGGGAAAACAATTCAATTTTGGCCATATTCTGCATGTTTGCGCTGTGCTAGAAGATTTAAATGCGATCAATTAATTAGTAACTTTGCTTAATAAAATTCTTCATCTTTATTACTTTCTATGGTACAGTTTTTAAATTACTCCATGATTTCTTTGGACTGGTTTATCTTTACCTTACATGCCTTAGGAGTATCATCATTTCATGCTATAAATATATTCTTTACTTTATTTGTCATTCTAAATCTCCATCATACAAGTGTATTGATGCCATTTAGAAGCAACACCTGCGTATATATTTATTTTTAGGATAGCAGATTGTTGATATAGTCAAAAAGTGATCTCCTGTAGGAATCTAACCCACAGCTAGTCCTCAGTCTCCAGACACCTTATCACAAACAATACAGAATACAGACAGCTCAGCTGGATCTGGCCTTCAGCAGAATCAATTAAAAGATAGCCTAAACGATCTAAGATCATTTTAGGGAGAAGAAAGTGCTTGAAATTCTGAGTTCAAAGTGCAAAATCTGTGATTACGCTTTCTGCTGGATTATTTCCGGAGTATTTGTCAAATCTCCTCGAAATGTGTAACATTGTTCATAATACATGTATAGTACATGTATAATGTACATTGAAAGCTTCTTTTTGGAATAATGATTTTTTTCCATTCTCTGGACTAGTTACCATAGCAACAGGTTACTAAGAGCTTTATTTTGAAAATATGCAGGTTAATATGAAATTTCAGTGAATATGCAGTAACAGTCCACACTATTTGAATGTATTCATTAAGAAAATCCATCTAATTATGAACAGTCCTGAAATAAAACAGTTCGTTACCTGTTGCTATGGTGGCCGTATATGTGAAACTATCGGTAACCACACCCCAATATTTGGATGAAATAACACCAAAATTCTAAGAACAAAATTTGCGATCGCATATCTTGATTGGGTACCCCTTCATGGTAATTCATCCAGTGTTGGTGATAAGGTGCCTGATTGACTCTGAGAGTCGCAGGTTTGACTTGTAAATGTGGATCACCTGTGCATCATTAGAACATGTATACATCTGTTATTGACAATGAATTTATTGATCAAGTATAGCTGAATCTATAATAAACATTAGTAGGTTTCTAGTATGTACTTTATCTGTAGATTTATTCCTATAATTCAAAGTGGATCAATCCTCAATTATTGCATAGATTCGTTATGCTGGAAGATTCCTATACTTATTCTGATAGGTATTGATAAATAGTTCCTTGTCCATCTTATCAAACATTGTAACAGACATTTTGCTTGATTAGAAAACGGCTTCAGCCTGCTCAGCCAGATTTGTAACTGCCATAATGTAAGGGTATGATCTGGTGTAATTCTTCTTAACTAGATCATACTATTGGTGTTAGATGTAGGAGTCCGTGTGCTTATTAAATTGGCTTTATTCTTCAGGCGTTCGCTTGGTTCAGTGACCTGCTGGTAGAACATGCAGAAATTTTCTGGTCACTGTTTGCTGTTGACATGGACGCAGCGTTAGACATGCAGCCTCCCGACACGTGGGATAGCTTCCCTCTGTTCCAACTCCTCAATGATTACCTGCGCAATGACGGTATGTTACTAACAGACCACCACAATTCTGATAAATCAGTAATATGAATGCCTGGATAGTGAAATATTTAAATATTTACTAAACATGTATGTCCAAATGACATTACCAACTGTCTACAAGTTACAATACGTTTGTGGTCAATTTGTTTGCTAGCTGTCATTGTGATTTAGACGGTTTCACCGCATGTGAACAAGATATATATATATATGTATATATAGTACATGTATTAACAGTACATATGCTCACATTTGTGTGGTGTCGCGCTGTCCTCAGTGTTGTATAGGGTGGATGGAGGGTGTGTGGTTCCATGCTGCTTCAGGAACACAACTGGGCTGGGTGGTGCTTAGTTGGTTCATCGTGATATAGCTGAAATATTGTTGAAAGCGACGTTAACTTCTGTTCACTCACTCACTCATTTGTGTGGGAATGACTGTGAGAGTTATACTTGTCCCCTATCAGACTCGGGGATTTGCTCCATCCATCATTCTGTCATCATTCCACCATTCCGTCATTCTGTGTTTGCAAAAACTGGAGAGAAAAAAAACGATTTGTCTGAATTACATCAAACTTGAACAGTGGAGTGGTATGAATAAGAGGATGGCTGTTTTTTGGCAATCTGTGTAATCCAATATGGCCACCATGGTCTTGAGCCATATTCTGCCATGCTACATAATTGTCAGTGTGACTGAAATAACTCAAAAACGATTTGTCCCATTGACATAAAACTTCTTGGACTTTGGGTTAGTATGAGTGAGAGGATGGCTAGCATTGTTTTACGGCAACCTGTGTAAACCAGTATGGCCACCTTGTGACTGCAATAACTGAAGAATAATTTCACCAACCATGCCAACTGACATCAAACTTAATTAACTAGTCAACTTGGGCATAGCAATGGCTGCATAGCGTTGTTTTCGGCAACCTTTATTAATGACATAATCTACGGTACACATATCACACAGTCGCTATTTACCATCTTTCATATTTGTTTACATTTCAGAACTAAACTATCATGTATTTCGAAACAACTTCATCAAAATATAAGTTGTCAAAGAATTTCAGATAATATAACAAATGTTTCAAACACCCAATTTCTTATTATTCGAAGTTCAATTTTAAATACCTTTTATAAACTTTTCTTGTTGCCATACTGTCTGTGGTATCGATGGTGGGGGACATGGACCGCTCTGGTTCTTAATTTGTTTTAGCAGTTTGTTATTTTATAAACGGAATATTAACTTGATCAGAATACTATTCATTCATTAAATTATAATAATCCGAATGTATTACAGTGAAAGGTGATACCGACACCTGGGTAAACCGACCAACCTTTAAATACTGACATTATCCATGGCGTGTTCCCAATAATTAAATTTGAAGTAAATTGAACCTTGATAAACCAGAATCCTGTCAGAATCCAGCACTTTGTTTGTGGCCCTATATAAGCCTGGTCGGTATACACAGGTTTGTTTGTGGCCCTATATAAGCCTGGTCGGTATACACAGGTTTGTTTGTGGCCCTATATAAGCCTGGTCGGTATGCACAGGTTTCACTGTAATATATAAGTACAACATGTATATCATTTTGACATTGCAAGGTGCAATGAGAATATGGAACTTCAAGGTGATCTGTTACAGAGACGCTGTGTAATGGGAGGTTCCACACTCACCTCAGAGACATGTTTGCCCCCCAGGTGGTCCGCTATGTCGACTTGATGGAGTCCTCTATAGCACAGAGTATACACAAGGGCTTTGAGAAGGAGAGATGGGACTCTCAGGGGTAAGTAAGAATACAAGGTACACTATAAGAAATAGGAATATTAGAAGTTTTTACAAGAACAGAAGAAATGAGAGTATGGTAATCCCTCTAATAATTCAGTAACAGGAAGTGATATTAATTCAGTAACAGGAAGTGATATTAATTCAGTAACAGGAAGTGATATTAATTCAGTAACAGGAAGTGATATTAATTCAGTAGCAGGAAGTGATAATAATTCAGTAACAGGAAGTGATATTAATTCAGTAACAGGAAGTGATATTAATTCAGTAACAGGAAGTGATATTAATTCAGTAACAGGAAGTGATAATAATTCAGTAACAGGAAGTGATATTAATTCAGTAACAGGAAGTGATATTAATTCAGTAACAGGAAGTGATATTAATTCAGTAACAGGAAGTGATAATAATTCAGTAACAGGAAGTGATATTAATTCAGTAACAGGAAGTGATATTAATTCAGTAACAGGAAGTGATATTAATTCAGTAACAGGAAGTGATAATAATTCAGTAACAGGAAGTGATATTAATTCAGTAACAGGAAGTGATATTAATAAGTGATATTAATTCAGTAACAGGAAGTGATATTAATTCAGTAACAGGAAGTGATATTAATTCAGTAACAGGAAGTGAACTTTCCCACCCAGTCACCCTGAAATATGGGTGTGCATGGTCAAGTTTTATTACAACAGGAAGTTGTCAAAATGGTTCAAAATCATACATATAATCCATTGTTACCCCTCAGGCAAAATGGTATTGTTGGCGACATCTATCTTTCTATCTTTCTTGTGGACATGATATATCACGAAGGATTATAGCCAGGGATTTTAAAGTCATACCACATACATGTATGCAGCTGGAGATGATCAGAAGCCTATTGAAATTGATCGATCTTGACCCATATTCTGGTATTTGCAATATTTTTTAAGGATAAAGCTAGGTCTCCATGCAAATTCATATTACATTATGCAACTGGTGATTGATTAAAAGCCTATCCCAATTGACTGACCTTGACCTATTTTTGCAAGGTCATATACTGTTGCAGAGCTTTCCAAGTTAGTACTTTCTATACATCTGGCGATGATCTAGAAGTGTATTGAAGATGACTGATCTTGACCTATTTTGTTGAGGTCAGATTCTATTACCATTCATGTACATGTATTTCATGAACGATTATACAAACTTTATCAATCCAAGGTTATACCATATATGCAACTGATGATGTCTATTGAGTATGACTGACCTTGTCCTATTTCTAAAGGTCAAATTATATACGTAAGTCTAATATCTCCGAATTCATGTTCTACATGCATTTAAAATAGACCAGAAACCTGTTGAACATAACTGACCTTGATTTTATTTTCCAAGATCAAATTACTTGATTGTAGTATGAAGAGCTATATGGAAGAGTATATTTTGACCTAAGAATTTGGTCCTCGGCACAAAAAAAAAATCCCAACGATTAAGGCCTTGGCAAAAGCTGTCATGGCCTAACATCCTATGTATTTATTGTATGAGTGAACTACAGTCAACCCTAATAGATCACATTTTGATAACCTGATTGTCAACGTTATAAAAATACATCTTACACAGTGCATGTTTGCTGAATGTAGACAATAACTGATAGCGGAGGGGTATTGGGGGCCCAATTGAGCTGTTATTTCTTTGTTACTTCAATGATTTTGAAGGGCAATCTAATTTATTATCTGCAGCCGATTGAATTTTGTTCTCAAAGTTGGGGGTGATTGAATTTTGATGAGGGATTTATTTATTAGAGGTATTACCATACTGAATCAATAGCAGGTAGTTGAAAAGTGTGATACATTTCTCCTTGGCCATTCAAGTCACATGAGTTTTGACATTCTTGTTAGAGATGGATTACTTTTTTTGAATTTGATCCCTCCATTAATCCAGTATGGTTGAATTTGATCCCTCCATTAATCCAGTATGGTTGAACTTGATCCCTCCATTAATCCAGTATGGTTGAATTTGATCCCTCCATTAATCCAGTATGGTTGAATTTGATCCCTCCATTAATCCAGTATGGTTGAATTTGATTTCCTCCATTAATCCAGTATGGTTGAATTTTTCATTTGAGAGGAATATTTATGATACTGTAATCCCTTCAGTAATACAATCACAGAAATTGAAAATTTTCCATCATGAAATCTGAGGGTGATCAAATTTTTGTTCGAACAAGAAGTTGACAAAATGGTTAAAAATCATGCATATTATCCATTATTTCTTCGTTATTTCAAGGATTTTAGAGGGTGATCAAATTTGTTAGAAAAGCTGATCGAACTGTGTTCTCAAAATTGTGGGTAATTGAATTTTGATAGAGACTTTTCGAATTATTAGAGGGATTACTCTAGCCGTGAATTGTGAAGCAAAAGGACAGAATGGCTACGGCTTGTGTCATTACCTGTTAAGATATACGCAGTTCCTGCATGTGCTATTACTTGATTATTCGTACCGTGTTCTTGCATGTAATAGCCGATTGGTTGCACAGAGATGTAAATCCGACATTTGTGGTATGCTATCAACGGATAGCTCTCCTAGACTTGTTTCAATGAAGTCCCCTTTACTCATTTTAATAACTTTGTGTGTATTAATGTTTGCCATTTGCATATATTATAATATTACGGTGACGTGTCCACATATAATATATATTTATGATGGATAATAGTGATGGTATTGACGGCGTTCCTTATGATAACTGGGACTCGTTACCTTTTAGCAATATAGATGAAATTCCCAACACTTATGATAATAGTACCTCTTGTAACAATACTTTCGATTATCAAAATATGTGTTTTAATCCACTGAAACTGAATATAGATGAAGCCGAGCGCTACCTGACTGATGATAACTCTTATGAAGCTGATCACTGGGACAAACTAAGAGTACACCAATCTAATTATTTTGAAGAAGATTCCTTCAATGAAAAATTGAACGATCTACCATCGCTCCGGAGTGATAATTTATCTATTTTACACATCAATGCCCGTAGTTTAAGAAAACATTATACTGAAATAGTGGGGTCCATTTCTAATCTCAATCTACATTTCTCTGTCCTGGGCATTTCTGAAAGTTGGCTGGACCCCAAAATTGAGAAATTATTTGACATCCCTGGTTATACTCCTTTTACCTCATCTAGATCTAAGAAGAAAGGCGGAGGCCTTGTCATGTACGTTAGAAGCGACGTCAAATCGTGTATTGTCAGAGAAGACCTGTCAGCTCATAACGACGACCAGTATGAATCTCTGTTTGTAGAAATTGAAAGCCCTACCCAGAATAATGGTGAAAGTCAAAGTCCTAACAAGTACATTATCGGTTTATTTTATCGCCCACCGGGGAAAAGTGTCGAACAATTCAATGTTAGCCTGAATGATACCTTAAAGCGAATGAAATCTGAGAGAAAGCGATGTTTTCTTATGGGTGACTTCAACGTTGACTTGTTTAAAGTTGATACCCATTTGCCTTCAAAACATTTTCTTGAAACAATGATGTCTTATCACTTTTTTCCATCAATCAGGAAACCTACCAGAGTTACTTCCCATTCTGCGACATTAATTGATAACATATTTTCTAATTCCTATGATGCACCTATTATATCTGGTATCCTATTAACCGACATATCCGATCACTTCCCCATTTTTCTCATTGACGATACCGTCTCCTCTTATGTCAATCAGCCAACCACTAGAGTATCGCGAAAATTTACCCCCGAAAATAAAGATATATTTGTAGATAAAATAAAACGATGTGACTGGAATCCTATGATCAGTGAAACCGGCGATGTAAACGAAGCTTATGAATCATTTCAAAATGATTTTATGAATATTTTCGATGACTGTTTTCCTCTTGAGGAGACACGCATATCTAGTTATAAAATACTTAAACCTTGGGTGACGCCTGCTCTTCTTCATTCGATCCGTGAGAAGAACAGACTCTTTAATCTACAACTTCGTCTTAATGATGTAAGTATCCGACGCCAATATCGCCAATACAGAAACAAATTGAACCATCTTCTCAAAACGGCAAAAAAACAGTTCTTTCATGATAGATTCAATACATACAATAATGATATTAAAGGCACATGGAAGATTATTAATCAACTTCTTAATAGATCTAGCAAAAGCAGTACCTCCAGTTCATTTCTAATTGGTGACCGAGAAATAACAGATCCTCTTGAAGTCGCGGATAAATTTAACGAATATTTTTGTACCGTAGCTAGCAAACTTGCTGATAAAATACCTAATGTAAATGTAGAGTATTCCAAATTCTTGAAGAACCCAATAGATGAGGATTTTGAATTTACTCCATCCAGTGCAACAGAGGTAACGGAGCTTATACTAAATTCGAAATGTGCCGCACCTGGTATTGACGGAATATGTATGTCTATGGTCAAACTGGTTGCCAGTGACATTGCGTCACCTTTATCTTGTATTATAAATCTATCCTTCCAAACAGGAGTTTTCCCGTCTGCCATGAAAATCGCTAAACTGTCGCCAATATTCAAATCTGGTGATACCCACTTATTGAAAAATTATCGGCCTATATCCGTTTTACCGTGCTATAGCAAAATTCTTGAAAAGGCCGCGGCCTCTCGAATAACTGATTTCCTAGGAAAAATGAACATTCTTTGCGCGAATCAATTTGGCTTCAGAAAAAACCATTCTACTTTCCTTGCTGTCCTTTCATTGCACGAAGCCCTGGTCACCGCTAGGGAATCTAAACAATTCAGCATTGTGACATTTTTAGATCTTTCTAAGGCATTCGACACAGTCAATCATACTATTTTAGTAGAAAAAATGAGTTACTATGGCTTTCGGGTTATCAGTAACCATTGGTTTAAAAGTTACTTGACAGACCGTTATCAATCTACATTATATAACGATACTATTTCGTCACCAGGTCTTGTTACGTGTGGTGTTCCACAAGGGTCTATACTAGGACCTATACTATTTCTCATATACATTAACGATTTAAATATGGCTATTCACTCTTCAGAAATTATCCTGTTTGCTGATGATACAAGTGTAATACTGTCCGATGAAAATCCTCTTTCCCTTTTTCAAACTATGTCTGCTGAGCTTCATTTTATGTACAACTGGTTTTCAAGCAACATGTTATCCTTAAACCTTGAGAAAACAAAATTCATGCTTATTCAGCCACATTCACATGCACGTTTAGATTTTACGCCAACGTTATCTGTTTTAGGGTTCAGTATAGAACAAGTTAAGTCATTCAAATTTCTTGGAGTTTATGTGAATGATAAGTTAACATGGACTACCCATATAAATGAAATATGTAAAATAATCTCTAGAAACATAGGTGTCCTAAACTGCATCAAAGGAGCCCTTACTAAAAGAACCCTTTACATTATTTATTATT